>JBAJFG010000176.1:0-163300 GCA_037903475.1 Ancylostoma caninum | reverse complement strand
GAACGCTGCAGATTTTTTTTGTGTCCCCCTACCGTTAAGTTTTCATTTTAGACACGATACATGTCTGTTCCAAGAAGATTTGGCACCAGCCGATGAGACTCTTCAAACACAGTGGTGTCAAGCATTTCTTCGCGATTTCATATCTTTTCACGACTAGCCATGAGAGACCCTCTTGATTATTCAGTAAAAGGAGTGTTGCAAGCAAGAGCCTTCGCTAAACCTCACATAAATATCGCTTCTCTAAAAGTTGCTATCTACGCTTACCTAACATTAGCCACCTCGTGTAAATGCAAGCAAACCCTTGAATAAAATTGATACAAAAAAAAACAAACGAGGTAAGAACTCTTAGCCGCTCTTATCATTACTTCACATTGTTGCTAGTCAAGGCTACGTTGATGGTTCTAAATGTGCGTTATAGTGCTTGATGGAAATTACTGTTTTAAACTCAACCTCGCTTTGCAGAATTCCAACATATAAGTGTACTTCCATCGCACGCTTTCAGTCAAAATTTTCAATGCTGCCGAAGACATTAGTCAGTCTGCAATGCAAGACTAATACAGCAAAAAACAACTTTAGATAAAGGTTCTAGGTTAAAGGCAGCACCCACGATAATCTTCATGTCCAAAATTTTGAATGTTTTGGAGTCTAGACGATAGTTCCGGTAATTCTACGCCGCTTGCACCACCGAACGCATAAGCGTTTCCAAGGTATAACAAGTTGGACTCGGTATCCCGGTATCTGCGGATGAGTTGTGGCGCGATACCAATCAGCTGTTTTCTGCCGCAGTCAGTCACGCTCATCTCGAGAACTTTAACAGTGTAACGATCTCCTTCCCTATATAAGCTCTTCCTATTGTTGTTGGACCGTATGATTGCTTCTTTTTCCGAAGACTTTCAAATTTCCAAATATGGTTTGTATTTCTGTTCGTTGGCTCTTTACATTCATAACATTCAACCATAAGTTTGTTTCTTTTCATGAGGTGTGTCTCTGTAGTGAACATTCTATTTCCTACTCGTTTGTGCTTTTTCTCCTTCAGAAATGCTGAAAAATTAGTGGAGTATCCAGTTGCGCCAGGAAATTCGTTGGCAATAAAGACAGCGTCATTTACTTTCTCGATCTTTTTCACCCGCACAACTCGGTCACCTTGCTATAATGCAGCAAATTGGTAGCATCCAAGAACTCTTTTATCATGAGTTTCGACAGAATTGACCACATTAGCTATGTTCCTCATAGTCAGAAATCGCTAGGATCTGAGTGACAATTTCTTTCGTGAGCGCCGCCTTTAAGTAAAGCATTGCGCTGTTTTGTTGATGATGATTGTGAGACTAAAATCTATACCAGATCCCTGTTTACAAGAGCACAGAACGAGTTGGTTCAAAAAATTGCTCAGTTGAGAAAATAGAGCTCCACAGTTACGACAGTGACAGCTATTCATTCTAGTTCACTTTAATAGTGTTACATATAGCAAAAAAGAGAAACACAGCCCATGGGAGCATAAGTGAGTTGACGATTCTGAGCCGTATCTAGGTGTTCGAGCCGTGAACGCTTCCTAATATGTTAAATGAATAAACGATCAAAAAGAAAATAAATTAAAAAAGGAGTGAAGGGATAAAAAGAGTATGAAGAGAGGCAGAGGTATCTAGCAAACGTGATAGACTAAGTTGTGACACTTTTGAAATCGAGAAAAATATGTACGCCAAGATAAAAGCAGCGAAGTGAATGATTGTAACTGCTTTCCTTGCGCCTTTGTCTTCCTAGATGGGCGGAGCTGAACGAGCCACGCAATGTTGTGCAATCGCATTAGTTCTCCTGCGCTGCGACATCTTGTCCGCTGTTAGCTCCAGTTCCTATTGAAATTTAAAGGTGAGACTGGTATTATAGGGGTATCAAAAAGTTTCCATCCTAGACCACTTCCAAAAAGTCTACAGCGCCGAAATTTCGTCTCAGCAAAGTATCGTTCCCTCGAACCCTAATACACTTTTCTTAGCTCAATTCCCACCTTTGAAACCGTTCGAAGAGTATTTTTTATTACACTGAAATATTTCTTTTTTCTCTTGTTTCATTTACTGTTTCTTTCGAGTCCTCTCATACCCTTTTTCCTGCGCGGAAGAAAGCGAAGATTTGCGGATACACAAGTGTGTTTGTTATATGAAAACCTGATCAAACTGCGACTCCATATCCCGAAAAACCTGCCACCACTACCCCCTACCCCCAATTCGAGAACATGTTTGCAGGAATTGTGTTCTTAGGGATATGCAATAGAATTTTCACAACTATATTAAAAACCATTTTGCGGGTGAATCACTAAATGTGTTTCGTTTCGACACTACGCTTTATGATAGTTCACTATTTCTTGAGTAGGACAAAACCTATTTGTTCCCTCACAGAATAAAATTACCTTGCAGTGCACGAAGGAGTCAGCAGAAGAAAAAGCATTCAAAAGTCTACACATAGAAGTTTCACACAGAATCGTTTACTTGCGGCTTAATCCTTGGATACTGCGGAGATGTTAACATAGGATTCGCCAGAATTATGGGTAGCTGATAAATTTAACGTCTTGAACAAGTAAGCTATAATTACACGGAGCTCTCTAAGAGAGAACGCTGACTAATCTTACAGCAATAGCAATCCACATCTGATTAAGAATGTTCCTCTATCACTACCGATATTAGCCTTTGAGACTTAGCGAGAAGGAGTTGTCTGAGGCACGCAAGTACTGGTCACAATCATTCTTGAGTCCTTGTGAAAAGCTGTGGAGTGATCCGGTGAGCTGACGCCAAAGGAGTTGGTAGGCCAGCGACTTAAGCTGATAAGTTGAAAAGCTTCGCCGGTGCCATTCTCGGACTCTCTGGTTCCAAAACAGGATGACACTTGTTCTCATTGTGGAAGTTCCTCTTCAATTGTTTCCTCAAGGCTGTTCTTACTGACAGTTTCGTAATGTTCGCCTCACTCGAGATTTGATAGACCACCGGCAAGCGTCGACTACAGCCAATTTTTCTCTCGATTTTGGCCGGAATATTTTAGGATATGGCAACTTCCGCGGATGAAGCTGATGTTCTTGTTACCAGGACTTTGATAAATTTGATCACTGTGTAGGTGATTTTTTTCACATTTTAGGAGGAATGCAATTCTTGAGTGTCTAAACATTGTTGTGGTGCAAATTGATAGCGATAGAAGGATGGGTCTAGAATTGGATTACGCTTAAACCTGAAGGATGAGATGACATAAACAGAAAGCCAGGACCTGGACGATAGGAAAAAATTCAAAAAATCTTGGAAGGAACTTGAAGCTTGCTGATTACCTGCAAATTCGCTGCGCGCGGGCAGTACCCATAATTTTATATGTACAGTAGCGAGCAAAAAGATTGCAACTTTTGGTTTTTTGACTATAACTTCTTCCAAGACAAAGCGTGGGAGTTCTAATTTTTATGGGAGTTGTAGATACTCATGGGAGATAGAAACAAGGAGTAACTTCTTTACTCCATTGACTTTACGTTTTTTAAGAAAAAATTTTTCTCACAGAGGCCTTAATCTGTAATTCGGCACCATCCGCGATGTCTCATAAAATGAAGTCTTTCGTTAGGATCTGACAACGAATTCGTTCCTTGCAACAGAGCCAACCCTCATGTGCTTGAAAATGTGCATGCGCTGACCACTGGTTGACATCTACAAAGACTATGTGAGATTAGTTCAACAGTGATCCTCTATGGGTGTTACTGTCACCCTGGCTCCACGTATCGGCTCTATCTAAAAGGGAGGGATGCCCCTGATGGTTCTACAAGTTCAGCAACAAATGTTCGGTTTCAACGCAGCTTATTGCTCCCTCGCATTTCCGAAATATTCGGGCTTTTTGCCGTGCAGCCAATCGTGCACATCACGGAAAATGAGTTTCGGAATTTTTTCTGTTTAGAGGAGGAAGATACCTTAAGGATCCCATAAATGGTGAAGATTCTCCAGGGTTCCTAGAATGTTACTGTGTGCGTGGCCACTCATGGCGCCTTGGATTTATCGAAACAGGGCTACTCGAAGTAAAGAGTGCTGGTCACTAGCAGGAGCATGTGTGGCCCCTTGCTCCATCTACGAATTGTCTCCCTTCGCCTGGTGCCTTTTGATTTAAAAATGACTCTTTCAGTTTGTTCTTTCTAATTCATACTGAATTAGCCAGTTTTTGTAGTGCCAGGTCACAGTATCCCACTTCGGTGATGTTTCGTAGAGTTGCTTGCATTTTAGCAAAACCTAACTCATCGAATCCAAGGCGACATGAGTCGTCATGAGCATGGCAATATTCTAGTAATCCTGGAGCATCTTTACCACTCATGGGATCGCTGAGGCATCTACCTTCTCGAGACAGAAAAAAATTCAAAACTTATTTTCCGTGATGTGCACAATTGCTTGCGTTAGAATTTGCTGGGATATTTTTAAATTCCGAAAAACCAATGAAATGTATCAAATTCTAGCGCCTGTGGTTAAACGATTAGAACCATTAGCAGCATCTACTCCTTTCAAACAAAGCTGATAGAGAGTGCTAGAGAGGCAAAACATCCACAAAGCATCACTGTTGAACTAACTTCACATAGTCTTCGCAAATGTCAGCCAGTAGGCACCACATGCACATTTCCCAACAAATACGAGTTGATTCTTATGCAAGCAATCAATTTGGAGCCCGATCCCAACAATAGACGATATTTTAAAAGACTTTGCGCACGGTGCCAAATTACAGATTTCGACCTCTGCGAGAAAAAAAAAATTCTTGAAAAAACACAGAATCGGCGGGGTGAGGAGGTTTTAAAGTCTTCCTATCTCGCATGAGTATCTACAGTTCTCTTAGAAATTTGAGCCTTCATGCTCTACTTTGAAAGAAGTTATAGACGAAAAACTAAAAGTTGCAATCTTTTTGCTCGCTACTGTATATATAAAATTATGGGTACTGGCCGCGCGCAGCGAACTCGACAACTCCTTAATCACCTTGATCACCTTGACTCCCGTTGATCTTCGGGTGTACCGAGCGGGCGCCAGCAATCCTTCCATTTGTCCCTCTCGCGAGCCAGAGTTGTCCAGTGGATTCTGTCCGTTCGAGGGACACGGAGAGCATCGTATCTATCCTTGAAGGACTTCGTGGATATTCTTGATATCCATCGTATCTATCCTTGAAGGACTTCGTGAAGAAGTCTGACCATCGGGTCGGTGGTCTTCCTGTCGTGCGCTTAACGTCCCGTGGAGTCCAGTCGCTGACGGCTCTTGTCCAACGGTTGTCGTTAAAACGCATCACGTGTCCGGCCCACCTAATCTTACTCAACTTGGCGTAAGCGGGAGCGTCCCCGATCTTCGATTGCTGACAAAGGGTGGAGCTCCGTATTGCAGCTCTCCACTCTGCGTGAGGCCGGGTTATCCCTAGCATCACCCTCTCGATGGAGCGTTCGATGACGCTAACCGCATTCTCATCCTGCTTGCGCAACGCCCAGGTTTCTGAGGCGTAGGTCAAAGCAGGGAGAACGGTTGTGTTGAAGAGGTGGGCACGGAGCCTGGTGTTCTTCGTCTTCTTCACTACGTCCTCGATGCTCTTGTAGGCTCCCCAAGCCGCTCGTTTCCTCCTGCCCAGCTCTGGAGCGAGGTCGTTCATCATGTTGACTTCCCGACCTAGGTATACGTAGCTGGAGCATTCGGATATGGTCGTTCCGTTGAGCGAGAATGGGGCATCCGGGACCCATCCGTTCCTCATGAACATCGTCTTCGTCAGAATCAGCTGGAGACCAACCTTTCCACACGCGTCCTCGAAGTCGGCCAGCATCTGTTCCGCTTCGCTGATGGATGGTGTTATAAGAACGATGTCGTCAGCGAAGCGAAGATGACTAAGTCGCCGGCCATCAACTTGCACTCCCATGCTATCCCATTCCAGTTTCCGCATGACGTCTTCAAGAGTGGCGCTGAATAGTTTTGGCGACACGGTATCGCCTTGCCGAACCCCTCTCTTGACGTCGATGATGATGTCGTCGTAGAATGGAGAAATCCTGGTCGTGAAGTTGCTGGAGAGCTCACGAATACCTTGATGTATTGAGTAGAGCAATACGTAACTAAAGTTGAGCAGGGGAAGATCATTGCTCTACTCAATACATCAAGGTATTTCGTGAGCTCTACAGCAACTTCACGACCAGGATTTCTCCATTCTACGACGACATCACCATCGACGTCAAGAGAGGGGTTCGGCAAGGCGATACCGTGTCGCCAAAACTATTCAGCGCCACTCTCGAAGACGTCATGCGGAAACTGGACTGGGATAGCATGGGAGTGCAAGTTGATGGCCGGCGACTTAGTCATCTTCGCTTCGCTGACGACATCGTTCTTATAACACCAACCATCAGCGAAGCGGAACAGATGCTGGCCGACTTCGAGGACGCGTGTGGAAAGATTGGTCTCCAGCTGAATCTGACGAAGACGATGTTCATGAAGAACGGATGGGTCCCGGATGCCCCATTCTCGCTCAACGGAACGACCATATCCGAATGTTCCAGCTACGTATACCTAGGTCGGGAAGTCAACATGATGAACGACCTCGCTCCAGAGCTGGGCAGGAGGAAAAGAGCGGCTTGGGGAGCTTACAAGAGCATCGAGGACGTAGTGAAGAAGACGAAGAACACCAGGCTCCGTGCCCACCTCTTCAACACAACCGTTCTCCCTGCTTTGACCTACGCCTCAGAAACCTGGGCGTTGCGCAAGCAGGATGAGAATGCGGTCAACGTCATCGAACGCTCCATCGAGAGGGTGATGCTAGGAATAACCCGCCTCACGCAAGTGAGGGCTGGAATACGGAGCTCCACCCTTCGTCAGCAATCGAAGATCAGGGACGCTGCCGCTTACGCCAAGTTGAGTAAGATTAGGTGGGCCGGACACGTGATGCGTTTTAACGACAACCGTTGGACAAGAGCCGTCAGCGACTGGACTCCACGGGACGTTAAGCGCACGACAGGAAGACCACCGACCCGATGGTCAGACTTCTTCACGAAGTCCTTCAAGGATAGATACGATGCTCTCCGTGTCCCTCGAACGGACAGAATCCACTGGACAACTCTGGCTCGCGAGAGGGACAAATGGAAGGATTGCTGGCGCCCGCTCGGTACACCCGAAGATCAACGGGAGTCAAGGTGATCAAGGTGATTAAGGAGTTGTCGAGTTCGCTGCGCGCGGCCAGTACCCATAATTTTATATATACAGTAGCGAGCAAAAAGATTGCAACTTTTAGTTTTCCGTCTATAACTTCTTTCAAAGCAGAGCATGAAGGCTCAAATTTCCATGAGAACTGTAGATACTCATGCGAGATAGGAAGAAGTTAGAACCTCCTCACCACGCCGATTCTGTGTTTTTTAAGAATTATTTTCTCGCAGAGGTCGAAATCTGTAATTTAGCACATGCGCGAAGTCTTTTAAAATATCGTCCATTGTTGGGATCGGGCTCCAAATTGATTGCTTGCATAAGAGTTAACTCGTATTTGTTGGGAAATGTGCATGTGGTGCCTACTGGATGACATTTGCGAAGACTATCT
This sequence comes from Ancylostoma caninum, assembly GCA_037903475.1. NCBI lineage: Eukaryota > Metazoa > Nematoda > Chromadorea > Rhabditida > Ancylostomatidae > Ancylostoma > Ancylostoma caninum. Next base: position 155,764 of record JBAJFG010000176.1, on the reverse strand, counting down.
GAAGTTAGTTCAAAAGTGATGCTTTATGGATGTTTTTGCCTCTCTAGCACCCTCTATCAGATTTGTTCGAAAGGAGTAGATGCTGCTAATGGTTCTAATCGTTTAGCTACAGGTGCTAGAATTTGATACATTTCATTGCTTTCTCGGAATTTAGAAATATCCCGCCTAATTGTAACGCAACCAATTGTGCACATCACGGAAAATAAGTTTTGAATTTTTTTCTGTCTCGAGAAGGTAGATGCCTCAGCGATCCCATGAGTGGTAAAGATGCTCCAGGATTACTAGAATATTGCCATGCTCATGACGACTCATGTCGCCTTGGATTCGATGAGTTAGGTTTTGCTAAAATGCAAGCAACTCTACGAAACATCACCGAAGTGGGATACTGTGACCTGGCACTACAAAAACTGGCTAATTCAGTATGAATTAGAAAGAACAAACTGAAAGAGTCATTTTTAAATCAAAAGGCACCAGGCGAAGGGAGACAATTCGTAGATGGAGCAAGGGGCCACACATGCTCCTGCTAGTGACCAGCACTCTTTACTTCGAGTAGCCCTGTTTCGATAAATCCAAGGCGCCATGAGTGGCCACGCACACAGTAACATTCTAGGAACCCTGGAGAATCTTCACCATTTATGGGATCCTTAAGGTATCTTCCTCCTCTAAACAGAAAAAATTCCGAAACTCATTTTCCGTGATGTGCACGATTGGCTGCACGGCAAAAAGCCCGAATATTTCGGAAATGCGAGGGAGCAATAAGCTGCGTTGAAACCGAACATTTGTTGCTGAACTTGTAGAACCATCAGGGGCATCCCTCCCTTTTAGATAGAGCCGATACGTGGAGCCAGGGTGACAGTAACACCCATAGAGGATCACTGTTGAACTAATCTCACATAGTCTTTGTAGATGTCAACCAGTGGTCAGCGCATGCACATTTTCAAGCACATGAGGGTTGGCTCTGTTGCAAGGAACGAATTCGTTGTCAGATCCTAACGAAAGACTTCATTTTATGAGACATCGCGGATGGTGCCGAATTACAGATTAAGGCCTCTGTGAGAAAAATTTTTTCTTAAAAAACGTAAAGTCAATGGAGTAAAGAAGTTACTCCTTGTTTCTATCTCCCATGAGTATCTACAACTCCCATAAAAATTAGAACTCCCACGCTTTGTCTTGGAAGAAGTTATAGTCAAAAAACCAAAAGTTGCAATCTTTTTGCTCGCTACTGTACATATAAAATTATGGGTACTGCCCGCGCGCAGCGAATTTGCAGGTAATCAGCAAGCTTCAAGTTCCTTCCAAGATTTTTTGAATTTTTTCCTATCGTCCAGGTCCTGGCTTTCTGTTTATGTCATCTCATCCTTCAGGTTTAAGCGTAATCCAATTCTAGACCCATCCTTCTATCGCTATCAATTTGCACCACAACAATGTTTAGACACTCAAGAATTGCATTCCTCCTAAAATGTGAAAAAAATCACCTACACAGTGATCAAATTTATCAAAGTCCTGGTAACAAGAACATCAGCTTCATCCGCGGAAGTTGCCATATCCTAAAATATTCCGGCCAAAATCGAGAGAAAAATTGGCTGTAGTCGACGCTTGCCGGTGGTCTATCAAATCTCGAGTGAGGCGAACATTACGAAACTGTCAGTAAGAACAGCCTTGAGGAAACAATTGAAGAGGAACTTCCACAATGAGAACAAGTGTCATCCTGTTTTGGAACCAGAGAGTCCGAGAATGGCACCGGCGAAGCTTTTCAACTTATCAGCTTAAGTCGCTGGCCTACCAACTCCTTTGGCGTCAGCTCACCGGATCACTCCACAGCTTTTCACAAGGACTCAAGAATGATTGTGACCAGTACTTGCGTGCCTCAGACAACTCCTTCTCGCTAAGTCTCAAAGGCTAATATCGGTAGTGATAGAGGAACATTCTTAATCAGATGTGGATTGCTATTGCTGTAAGATTAGTCAGCGTTCTCTCTTAGAGAGCTCCGTGTAATTATAGCTTACTTGTTCAAGACGTTAAATTTATCAGCTACCCATAATTCTGGCGAATCCTATGTTAACATCTCCGCAGTATCCAAGGATTAAGCCGCAAGTAAACGATTCTGTGTGAAACTTCTATGTGTAGACTTTTGAATGCTTTTTCTTCTGCTGACTCCTTCGTGCACTGCAAGGTAATTTTATTCTGTGAGGGAACAAATAGGTTTTGTCCTACTCAAGAAATAGTGAACTATCATAAAGCGTAGTGTCGAAACGAAACACATTTAGTGATTCACCCGCAAAATGGTTTTTAATATAGTTGTGAAAATTCTATTGCATATCCCTAAGAACACAATTCCTGCAAACATGTTCTCGAATTGGGGGTAGGGGGTAGTGGTGGCAGGTTTTTCGGGATATGGAGTCGCAGTTTGATCAGGTTTTCATATAACAAACACACTTGTGTATCCGCAAATCTTCGCTTTCTTCCGCGCAGGAAAAAGGGTATGAGAGGACTCGAAAGAAACAGTAAATGAAACAAGAGAAAAAAGAAATATTTCAGTGTAATAAAAAATACTCTTCGAACGGTTTCAAAGGTGGGAATTGAGCTAAGAAAAGTGTATTAGGGTTCGAGGGAACGATACTTTGCTGAGACGAAATTTCGGCGCTGTAGACTTTTTGGAAGTGGTCTAGGATGGAAACTTTTTGATACCCCTATAATACCAGTCTCACCTTTAAATTTCAATAGGAACTGGAGCTAACAGCGGACAAGATGTCGCAGCGCAGGAGAACTAATGCGATTGCACAACATTGCGTGGCTCGTTCAGCTCCGCCCATCTAGGAAGACAAAGGCGCAAGGAAAGCAGTTACAATCATTCACTTCGCTGCTTTTATCTTGGCGTACATATTTTTCTCGATTTCAAAAGTGTCACAACTTAGTCTATCACGTTTGCTAGATACCTCTGCCTCTCTTCATACTCTTTTTATCCCTTCACTCCTTTTTTAATTTATTTTCTTTTTGATCGTTTATTCATTTAACATATTAGGAAGCGTTCACGGCTCGAACACCTAGATACGGCTCAGAATCGTCAACTCACTTATGCTCCCATGGGCTGTGTTTCTCTTTTTTGCTATATGTAACACTATTAAAGTGAACTAGAATGAATAGCTGTCACTGTCGTAACTGTGGAGCTCTATTTTCTCAACTGAGCAATTTTTTGAACCAACTCGTTCTGTGCTCTTGTAAACAGGGATCTGGTATAGATTTTAGTCTCACAATCATCATCAACAAAACAGCGCAATGCTTTACTTAAAGGCGGCGCTCACGAAAGAAATTGTCACTCAGATCCTAGCGATTTCTGACTATGAGGAACATAGCTAATGTGGTCAATTCTGTCGAAACTCATGATAAAAGAGTTCTTGGATGCTACCAATTTGCTGCATTATAGCAAGGTGACCGAGTTGTGCGGGTGAAAAAGATCGAGAAAGTAAATGACGCTGTCTTTATTGCCAACGAATTTCCTGGCGCAACTGGATACTCCACTAATTTTTCAGCATTTCTGAAGGAGAAAAAGCACAAACGAGTAGGAAATAGAATGTTCACTACAGAGACACACCTCATGAAAAGAAACAAACTTATGGTTGAATGTTATGAATGTAAAGAGCCAACGAACAGAAATACAAACCATATTTGGAAATTTGAAAGTCTTCGGAAAAAGAAGCAATCATACGGTCCAACAACAATAGGAAGAGCTTATATAGGGAAGGAGATCGTTACACTGTTAAAGTTCTCGAGATGAGCGTGACTGACTGCGGCAGAAAACAGCTGATTGGTATCGCGCCACAACTCATCCGCAGATACCGGGATACCGAGTCCAACTTGTTATACCTTGGAAACGCTTATGCGTTCGGTGGTGCAAGCGGCGTAGAATTACCGGAACTATCGTCTAGACTCCAAAACATTCAAAATTTTGGACATGAAGATTATCGTGGGTGCTGCCTTTAACCTAGAACCTTTATCTAAAGTTGTTTTTTGCTGTATTAGTCTTGCATTGCAGACTGACTAATGTCTTCGGCAGCATTGAAAATTTTGACTGAAAGCGTGCGATGGAAGTACACTTATATGTTGGAATTCTGCAAAGCGAGGTTGAGTTTAAAACAGTAATTTCCATCAAGCACTATAACGCACATTTAGAACCATCAACGTAGCCTTGACTAGCAACAATGTGAAGTAATGATAAGAGCGGCTAAGAGTTCTTACCTCGTTTGTTTTTTTTTGTATCAATTTTATTCAAGGGTTTGCTTGCATTTACACGAGGTGGCTAATGTTAGGTAAGCGTAGATAGCAACTTTTAGAGAAGCGATATTTATGTGAGGTTTAGCGAAGGCTCTTGCTTGCAACACTCCTTTTACTGAATAATCAAGAGGGTCTCTCATGGCTAGTCGTGAAAAGATATGAAATCGCGAAGAAATGCTTGACACCACTGTGTTTGAAGAGTCTCATCGGCTGGTGCCAAATCTTCTTGGAACAGACATGTATCGTGTCTAAAATGAAAACTTAACGGTAGGGGGACACAAAAAAAATCTGCAGCGTTCAGAAACACAAAAACGTTAAGAAAAAAATATTCGTGCTTTTCTGCACCCTGAATGAGGGCGACAAAGATCCATATTGGCTCATTTTACATTCACCAGTCTCATTATCATTGAGCGACCTGTTCTTGATTATCAATTTTCTTCCACATAAGTATTGAATCTCAACGCAATGCTTTCTTTCCTTCTAATTTGATCTTGATAAATCTATTTTGACAACCCACTCGCTGGGTATTCCACCAGGCCATCAATAAAATTAAACATTACTACAACAAGTATGGTTGAGCCGAGCCTATCATCTACCGCAGCTTACCTTAACCCAATTTAACACTACTATCTCCGCGACTGAACTCGCTCTGGTAGATCATCATGTTAGACCGCATGCCAAGTCTCGCTAGCTGACTCCAACAAGTTGCAATCGCCTTAAAGATTTTGGCTTCTATCACAGCAAATGTTTTCTAATGAAAACGTACATAAAGAACGGCTTGTTGTTGGGACGCATAAACATAGTTGAAAATAAGCGGGTTTTGTGCGTGTCCTCCTAACGCATAAGTGGGTGCTTGCTGCTCGTAGCACATTGCGGTCGTATTTCCGGGCATTCAGTTATTCTACCGGCTCGAAATTTCGCACTACACAGCTGTCGCTACTTCTGGGAAGCATGTGTTTTTTCGTCGCTGTGGCAGATACGGTGGTCTTGGTAAATATCAGGTGTGGCCACCGTCATGCGACCAACTACAATTCGCCAAAACCGGCGTCGTCGTAGCCACTACGAACGACACCGCTTTACTGCTTGAGAAGTATAACAACAGCCGTGAACTCTGGGCATCAACCACCCACCATAAGGTGCATAAGCGTGGCAAAGGGAGCGATTCGCCAACCATTGCTAATCTGCGTCTGTACTCTCGCCAAGCTCCCTCTGAATAAATTTAATCTAGTATGAGCCAAACGACTTCTAGTTGTGTCGCGACGCGATCGCTCCTCTCTAAGGGAGGCCCAGTGCACCGTAGTCATGATCGTGCCGAAGGCTGTTGTGATCTTCGTTTGACCACATCCGCCTTATCGGCTATCGATAGACTAGGCCTCTGGGCGGCTCAGTTTTCTGCGACCGTCCGCCGCCTCTGGCGGCTTCTTTTTTTTCTTACTTTATTGATTCTTTTCTCTGGCTCTATGTGGTCCTTAATACATCACATAATGTGTTAGGCCACTCTTTTACTACATGCTAATTTATGAAGCCTAGTGGCCCCGGTTTCCTGTCGACTTAATACATTCAGCCAATCTCGGCTGTATATTATATATTACATATTCAATTATTTACCGATTGTTTTGTCCACCGAATTACTTATTGGACCTACTTGTAATAGTTAGCATGTCTTCAATAAAGCCTTCCTGAGCTGGTGTCTTTCTTATCTTTCTGAGGATTTACCCAAATCACAAATTTTGCGTTACACTATTGGTTTTATTCTTTTAACGTCTCCTTTGTGCACGTGAGGTATGGTGGCTCTGGGTGGCCAATCGGGTACACTGGCCCCCTGATTCGCGACAAGTTGGCTACCTTCACCTGAGTTGATTGTGATGATGGAGGATGGTATTTCTTAATCCGTTATTGAGGCTATTCCACAATTAGGCTCAAGAAAGTAGTTCGAGTAATTTCTTGATTTGAATTTAAGGAATAACGGTTTCTAACTAGACCAAGGTTTCCTTGTTGACACTGTAGTCGTTCTCAACATTGGTGTTGCCGTCGATGCTGCTGCAGTCGGTGTCGTAGCGTTTGTGGGTGTAATGGAATTGTTGGTATTTGTTTGTACCTGCAGTGCTCCAAAAAGAGCGAACAGTACCTGAAAATCAAGCACTTAGTGCTTTGAGCAGAACCAGACCAAGGTATTAGATCATAAACTTACAAGAGAAACGCTTTTGGTTGCGTGCATGTCGCTTGGTGCTCAACAAACATCAAGCTATTTTTATAGTGTTGGTACACGATGAATCAAATTTTAACAACTGTCAGTTGTATTGAGGCCCTCTGGCGTTGCACTTTTCTAAAACGATGGCTCATATTTTTTTATATCGCTTGACTATTGTTATGTACACTAGTGCACTGGCCTTTACGCCCATGTATTCCAGCAATCACTATGGAATGATTTTTTACTATAGACTAAATTCTGAACTGCTGGTTCTTGATGTTCTCTTCTCTATTATTCGCTTTAGGAGTATTAACTTTACACATTAAAGGTAGGAGTACACCGGACCGCAGAATCAAAATTGCTTGTTTGTGGTGAGCAGTTTTTAAGGTACAGAGCGCTAGAATAGGTTTGGGCTGTGCACTTTCGTGTGTCAAAATTCGAGCGCTAGAGCGCTATTACAGGCAACCAGCCGGAAACCGGCTTAGGAGTGCTCTAGCGACGGATTACCATATGACGGCACTGACAAGCTAGGACTTTGACGTAATTAGCGAACTTCAAGACTTAGAGTCTCTAATGCGCTTTTTGTGTGTAAATAGCCGTAAGGAAAACAGATCACATGATGATGACATGTGAGGTTGGGAGGCTAACCAAGGTCTCTCCGCTCACCAGCTACAGGCATTTTCTTCCGTTCATGCAGCGTTTGGCTATCGTCTTTCTCCGGCTGAAATTGTTGTTCCTGTTTTGCCCGATGTCCGTCTAAGGGTAGGAACGAAACGGACAATCTGTTGTTTTATTATTTTTCGCTCTACTCCTTTATTTTTAACCTGTTTTAACTTGATATTTTTTTAATTAGTGGAACACACGGAATGATACTGGATAGTCATTACCAAATTGGGTAAAGAATATTTGCCATCAAGAGAATAAAAAGAAACACAGGAACTGATCATGCTCAACTGCGGTGCTCCCTACAAATTGTTTGTTATCGTTCGCGACCTTGGTTCCTATGTGAGCCAAGTTCTCGCTGTGCTTTTTATGTTCTTATTGATTATCGGTGGACAAATTCATTATCGAGCAAGATCACAGTACCTAATGTGATAATATGGCGATTACAATACGTGTTTTGCTGGAACCTTCTCAATTTTTCAGGTCTTCTGAATTTAGAAGCCTAAGCTGTGGAACAAGAGCATCAGTGCTATCCAAACCTTCAAACCTCTTCTTAGCGCTCTGCTGCATTGCCGACTTGCTCAACCTGTCATTGCTACTTTGACTGAGTGAACTTATATAGCAGAGCAACGTTGAACTTTCACGCATTCTCCTCCTGAGCTTTCTAAGTACGTAAAGGAATGCTTTCTTCGTGAAATTTACATTTCGATTCGCTGAACCAGCCTCGTGTACTCGTTTGTCAATTCTCAAACCATGTATGCGTGTCCACTAACACTAGGAATTTCATTGCTATTTCAGATTAAATGCTTGTTATTTTACTACTGAGTCTACTAACGGTAGCATGTAACTCCTACAAGATTCTTGTTATCAGTCCGAAGTACGGTTACAGTCACATGAATTTTATGGGTAAAATTGCCGACACACTCGTGGATGCTGGCCATGATGTGGTACGTTATCCTCCAAGGGGTTGCCAGAACATTTGGTTGGGATAGACTTAAAGGAATAGTGTGCACAACATGCAAAAGTTATAGGTGACCTTCCAGCCCATTGTCAACGACCAGCTGGTTGGAACTGGAACATCAAAGTCTCGCTTGATACAGACTCAACCTACTCAAGAACTTAAAGAGGAGATAGAGATGTTCACTCGTCCAGAAAGTCTGCGACCTGTCTACACAGCAGATCCTTCAAATCCTATGGGATTCCTAGCCGTAATACACTGAACGCCTTTCTCATCAATCACCGTTTTACCACATATTGAATTTCAGTTTGTGCCATCAGTAAAGAGGGTAACGGCCTACTCAATTTCCGGTAAGTTTACGGTGTCCCATCTCATTTTTTTGGCAAATGGTCAATGGTACTGATTTCAGGTGTGCTTAGCGAAAAGAAAATTCTTCAACAACTTAGAGATGAGAAATTCGATCTTGCCATCACGGAACTGTTCGAGTTTATAGGATTAGGTAATAATAAGAGAACAAGAGGCTATAGGATAATTATGGAAGGATAGTAAATCCAACAGAGTGTGCAATAATAGAACAAATTTGGATACTTTATTTTTATAGATTTTGTTACGTGGCCCGCCACATCACGCAATAATGAAGGCAGCCAAAATAACCACAAATCATCTTTGAATGACAAGAAAAGTACAATAAAGTCCTTCTCTTTCCAGCTAAAAAGTCCTTCTCTTTCCAGCTGTTACCGAAGCGCTTGGTATCAAAAATGTTGTCGGAGCGCACTCCAACGGTTGCATCTTGGAGGGCACAGCACAAGCTATTGGTCTTCCACTGATACCGAGTTATATGCCAGGTGATTTTCTTCTTCTTCTTAAAAGTTCTTTCTTGGTTTTCATAAGTCTCCTTCATCTCCTGTGCTTACCCCAATTTTTTTCCCACCCGCCTTTGTCTCGACCTATAATTCAGCAGAATATTTTTTCTGTCAATCACTCTTGCATCACCGATTGCCGGTGTCTGGCCAGACGCACCGTACCACCTATGCGGCGCTGCAGACCAGCTGCACGCTGTTGTTGTCGGGTGGCGTTTTCACGGTTTCTTTATGTCTCTTTATTCTTTTCGAGATATTCCTATGAGAACATGAGCAAAACAATCAGCAAAACCTCGATACGCTCAGCAACCAAAGCACCCAGCTGATCTGCCTTACCCCGTAGCTAGTGCAACGCGGCAGGCCGGGCGGTATTCTGCGATGCAAGAGTGATTGACTGGTGCTATATTTCTGAAGAAAACGTGGATGCCATCATCAAACATTCACATTTACTGAAACGTTTCAATTCAGCAGCGAATGGGGTCACAGATGACTCGTACGACATCTCCACACGTGCAACAAATCTCTTGTTCACTGTTCTTTCGGTGTACATGCAGAGGACTGTAGCAGCATCAGCGGAGCAAGCTATGGTCGAGAAGCTTGGATCAGCTGTCACACCAGTTTGGGCAAGTTCAGGCACAATATGGCTCGAATTTCCTCCCTACACCAACACCAGTGAATTTTAGGAGACTGTCTCGAATATGAATTGGATTCTCGTGAATTCAGAGCCGCTTTTGGATTTTCCCAAGCCCACCTTGCACAGCATTGTCAATCTTGGTGGTATCGGCGTAGCAGAGGCAAAACCACTTAGTCAGGTACAGTTAACGCGGGCCTTCCTTTTGAGATTTATATTGTGGTTGTCCTCCTTCAGGAGTGGGAGAATATTCTCAGCTTGAGGGAGAGAGCTATTCTGATATCTCTCGGTAGCGTGATCCCCAGTGTATTAATGCCAGAAGGAATGAAGAAAACTATTATCGAAGCCGTGAAGTCGTAAGTGTTTCTCATACAACTTGAATGCAACGAAAGTCGGCCCTAGTTAAATAATATACACAGAGGCGTTTTAGAGTGAGAACCCTCATCGAAAGTGTTAGTGGAAGTTGTTAATGTGCGGATGTGCGGACAGTGGGAGTGTCATGGTTCACTGCTGTGCATGCGAAGGGGTCCGGACCGCTGTAGGCTTCCACATGTCATCGCGGAATAGTACTCTTTTGCTCACAATTTCCGGTAACTCGTTGTGCCTATCAAAGCCATACGATCTCTTGAAATTCTGCAGGTCCAAGAGGTATAACTATCAAGAGAATTTCCTATAACTATCGATATATAACTATCGAGAAAAAGGCGACTCGCTTGTTTGCAGCAAGTGTTATAGGCATCTTTTGAAAGAAGTACTTTCTCAACAATAATTTCACAGTATCTACATTTATGAATGTAGGATCTTTTAGAATAAAAAAAGCAAGCTATAACAAGGAAAATATGAAGAAAGCATAACAAATCTGAGACTGAACGAAAATGTTGAAGAGATGGTCAAGTATAGAAACACTCGGACTCAGCCTCTATTCAGAAGCTGGGCTCCGTCGCTGTTTTGAATAGAAGAAAAACACTGGCGACTACGCGATTGTGTACCATTCATTATGATAGCCTATGTTACATGAAAACTCTACTATATCCACTCTACTTCAGGAGATAATTGTCAATCCTCTGTGGGCTAGTACTGTGCTAGTTACTCATTTCAGACAATTAGCTTATTTGGACTAATTTTACTATTAAGAAAGATGGAGTATTAATAAAGTGTGTGACAGCTCAGATTTATTATTTTTTTCCATCGATTTGAACCGCTCGCATAGACCAACACATAGTTTAGGTATCCGAATATCACATTCATATGGAAATACGAAGACCCTAACGATCCACTCGTGAGCGGCGTCGAGAACTTGGTTCTTTCGAAGTGGACACCACAGAATGATTTGCTAGGTAAGCGAATCACTTCATAAAAACGGAAAATGACAACACATAGCATCGTAGTTTTACAGCGAATGCTGTATTTTCCTTATTTTTCAGCCAACAACATCAGTCTTACGAATGCTTTTGTTTTTTTTTTTTTTGAAGACGTGATAATTCTTTTCAGTAAGAATCCCATTATATTCGCATGTCGATACGCCATTAGTTTGGCTCGGTCTATCGCTGGCGTAGGCAGGCAGCGGAAGATGGAGAAGGAGGGGGGGGGGAGAGAATAAGGAGAATAGGGCCCCCAGCAAGGTTGCCTGGAATTTCAAACACGAAGTGTTGTAATTGAGAATTAATCTTAATTTCAAACATTCCAAAGCACGTTTTTAATATAACTTTAAAAAGAATGAAAAGGCAGAGATGTTCGGGATGCGTTGCTTTCGCAAATTTATTAAGAATAGAGGTGAAAAATTTACTAGCTCATTGAGAAAGTGGCGTACACCTTTCACACGCTCAATTTTTATAGAAGCATGTGTGCACATCTGAAACCATTGTACTCTAGGCGATCATCGACTGTCGGCGTTCGTCACTCATGGTGGTTCTGGAAGCATGATGGAGAGCGCAGTTCACGGAAAGCCATTGATTGTAATACCTCTGTTTGGTGATCAGACAAGGAATGCAAAGACTGTTGTGAAGTATGGTCTTGGTAGGCTGACCTAAAAATTACGCTGTGTAAGGACCAATAATTGCAATGTCTGTATCAGATCTCTTTTCAGGAATACACATGGAGAAATCGAAATTATTGACGAAAAATGCGTTCCGTGAAGCAGTCGACAGTATTCTGGCGGATCAGAAGTAAGTCCACTCATATTTGAGTGTAGTTTAATAAGATCACTAGCTGCAGTACCCGGCTTCGCTCGGGTGTTTTACTACCTTGGCTACATCACACTGCTGAGGCCAATTATTATCACCGATAAATTCATCAAAATCTCCATAATTTTGGTGATCAGCATGGTAACGAAGCTCAGGTGACCCTTTCCCATCGGCTTGTGGGCGAAAAGTTAGCAAAGCTATTTCGGTGACATTGAATCGATGTATTCGTGCAAATTAGTTGTCATATTCATACTCGTATCGAGGAACCCCAGGAGAAAAAAATCGATAAGATCAATAAATCAATATTTCGTGCAAAATGGTTGTTGTATTTGTACTCAGCGTATTGAGAAACCCCAGGAGACATGTCCTCACCGCTTCATCGGGCAGAAGAGCCGAAAATCAATAAAATCGATAAATCGATATTTCGTGCAAAATGGTTGTCATACGCGTGCTCAGCGTATGGAGAAACCCCAGTAGAAATGTCCTTGTCCGTCCCCGAGCGAAAATGGGAAAAATCGATAAAATCAATAAATCAATATTTCGTGCAAAGTGGTTGTCATATTCGTATTCAGCGTATGGAGGAACCCCAGAAGACATGTCCCCACCGACCCTTGGGCAAAAATAACGAAAAATCAATAAAGTCGATATAATCGATAAATCAATCAATAATCCCAGGTGCAAAGTAGCCTATAACCTCCGCCGGCCTCCAAAGAACCTACATGCAAAATTTGGTCCCAATCGGTTCACCCTCCGCGATTTCTATTAATTACATACATACACACACACACACACACACATACATACAAACTTTGACTTTTATATATACAGATTAACAAGTTCATTGAATCCACGAGTACAATCTGCCTCGGAACAACGTATGATTATTTCTGTCAAGAAATATGTTGCATGATAAGAGAAAACGCTGAGGTTCATCTGTGCATTCAAGCGAGGCTGCCCATCCCCTTCCAGGAACAGCTGCCCTTCCAGAATCTGCTGCCTGCGAACTAGTGATAAACAGCAAGGAATATCTATCTGTGAAATTTTGAAACTGCGTAGACCATTTTGAGAGCGATTCATTCAGCCGCACCATAGTTCATTCTAGAATGGTCCCCCTGATCCTTTGGGGAAGAATGTCGAATTATTTTTAAAATATGACTCAACAAAAAATTTAGTCTCCTTGGGCCGCATCAACAAATATGTGAACTCTGATGCCTCATCCACTTGAAACACCGGGGTTTTTTTTGCTCAAGTGTTGACTCGGCGGCCCTAGCCAATTGCACACACCTAAGTCTCCATTAAAGAAAGTGTTCTCAAAAATATGGCTATTGCAGGTATCGAATTGCCGCGAAACGAATGCAGAGGATGTTGGAGCGACGCCTACTAAGCCCTCAGGAGAAACTTGTAAAAACGATTAGACTGGCTGCTGAATTTGGTAACATGCCAGAGCAGAGAGTCGCTGGAAGAAATCTAGGATTCATTGTATACTATAATATTGACATAATCTCGATATTGGTCCTCATTATTATCTCTGTTATTACTATGATTTGGTACGTACTGCTACGACTATTCCAATTCTTATATACAAGTACAAAAGTTAAAACACAGTAGGGTTATCTTTGTTGTGTGCATCTTTGTTATTACCATTGGAATGACGCGAAAGAAATGAAGGTATTCTGTGCCGACTGATTGTTTTTCATTCCTTTCCACAACACCAATGAACGACAAGGCGGCAAGCCATAAATCCTATTCAATTAGCAGGGACCATTTCTTATCGTATTAGCCGGTCTCTAACGTTGTGGGCCCAGTTTTCACGGAATTGCGAAGCGTGGGATAAGGAAAATCTTGTTTCACATCGCAACGATATTCGAGAACCGAGCCACACAAAAGAAAGAGGGACGAGACAGCAGAGTTGATACGGGCCGAGAGGTGGAGTAGTCAAGAAAGTAGAGAAGCTTTCCTCTACCCCGACGACGGTAGCGAGACGGTGGTCCTTCCAATCGTCAAGCCCTCGTCCTGCTCCATCCGAACGACTAGTGATCAACACCATGGAGAGAAGATCTACCGTATTGCGACAGCGAGGCAACATGCAACTGAAGCGACTCCCCCTCCGGACATTTTAAATCGGTGGCGCGAACACTACTACACTATGTGCAACAAAGAGTTTCCAAACCGCCAATACCATCGGCAATACCGGAGTTGGAACCAGTGCTGTCGATCCAGGAAGGGGAAGTTGCAGATGCAGGAGCAAAGATGAGGTATGGAAGATCGCTCGCGCCAGATAATCTGCCATCCGAGATTTGGAAAATAGCTGGAGGTGAAGGAACACGATGGCTCACTAGTTTCTTTAACGAAATTGTAGCCGAGGGAAAGCTGCTCAGATCGTGGACGACCTATTCGGAAGGGAAAACAACAGTACCTATTCAGAAGGGAAAAGGAGACATAGCAGTGTGTACGACATGCCGACCAGTTAGGCTGCTCTGCCACACGATGAAGGTCTTTGAACGAGTTCTGGACAGTAGACTTCGAGAGATAGTTGAAGTAATGCAAAATCAGTGTGGGTTCGTCAAGAGCTGTGGCACAACCGACACGATCCATGCTGTACGGCCGCTGACTGAGAAGCATCGAGAGAAGAAGACTGTACATCTAGCCTTTCTTGACCTTAAGAAGGCCTTTGATAGGGTACCTCGCGAACTAATTTGGCTGTCACTATGCGCTTATGGGGTCCCTGAAGAATAAGTCAGGTGGGTGCAGCTTCTCTACAGGAATGTTACCAGTTCGGTCAGAAGCGCTGCAGGAACAACAGCATAGTATGATGTCCGCGTGAGAGTCCATCAGGGTTCTGCACTTTCACCGCTTCTTTTCATTCTCTGAATGGACAAAGTATCGAGTGATTTCCAATCAGGGCCACCATGGACTCTTCTTTACGCAGACGATGTCTTAATTGCTACAAGCAATTGGGAGGAACTCCAGAAAGAGGTACAGGCTTGGAAGGACCGGCTCGAACAAGGGGGATGGGATGAAACTTAACAAAAAGAAAACAGAGTACCTGGAATGCGAGAACATACGCCCGGTACGATTTCCATTTCCATAGTGGGAAACTTTCGAAGATCTCCGTGTTTAAGTACCTCGGATCCCGTATCTCAGCCGACGGTAACACGTTGACGGAAGCTGAATATACAACGAACGCTGCGTGTAGCAGGTGGAGGCAGATAAGTGGTGTAATGGGCGATAGGAAGGTCCCGTTGCAGCTGAAGTCAAAGATTTATCGCAGAGTAGTCCTACCTGCTGCGCTGTATGGAGCGAAATGCTGGCCGACCACCTTGAGCACGAGCAGACCCTCCATACAATGGAAATGAGAATACTTCGCTGGACTCACGGGATTACGAGTCCTGACGCGTCACGTGGTGCAAAACGAAGATGTACGCTCACGGTTTGGAGTAGCACCCATTGCGACAAAGATGCGAGAGGCTCGGCTACGTTGGTACTGAGAATTGACGAGAGCTCAGTCGCCAACAGGGGTCAAGCGTGTGTTGACAAATCATCAGCGGGGGGGGTCGTATAGTGGGCGGATAAAGGTGCGGGGATCGTGGAGGTGGGGGATCGTGGTTGCAGTGGAGAATTCGTGTATTCTTTCTAGTGTTATAGTAGTGCAGCCATGTCTCGGAACAACGCCGAATTTCGGACAGCGACTCGCCAAATCAGCAATGAACATCACCGTGGAAGGACGCAAACTGAGAGGAAGACCAAGGACTCGGTGGCTAGACAGGATTGAAGATGATATGCGGTTCCCCAAGCTTACTGTGGATGATGTGTATGACCGAAAGAAATGGTGCAATCACACGAGAAACGCCGATCCCACAAGCTGGAAAGCAGGCTAGGAAGAAGAATCTCAGCTATCCACCCAGGCCCTGGTTCCATGCGACCTCAGGCGGTCGATGTGAAATCGACTGCGACGCGCGAACGCGTGACCACTTCTGCACCAAACGGGTGTCCGTAATTTTTTCACAGGCTATAGGTGACAAAGGTCGCATTCACGACCATTCCGCGATTGATAAACCCATTCATTAAGTTTTTTTTAATATTCTGGAACTATAGACGCAATGTGCCGCAGGTCTCTCTACTCAACCAAGTGAAGTGATTGGAAATTGAAGGAGCGGCAATAACACCTGCAATAACATCGTCTCGTGTCTGGTCAAAATAATCGCCACAAGCAGGCATCGAATTCGTAAGCCACCTAATATGAACCATGTTGCTATACCTAGAGTTCTTCACCTCGAGCACCATAAATCCGGATTCTTGCAGGAATCATGTCTCAACAGATGGATCTTCAATAGCATCGTTCGAGAAAGCTGGATCTCACAAGGAGTGTTTGAGAATTATGATTATCCATTCATTTATTCTCCCGAAGTCCGTTGTAAGAGCAAAAACCTCAAAATGTTTTTCAAATAAGTGCATGTAAGATGAAACCACTCAACAGAGAAATTTTTATGGCACACAACATCACAAACAACCACTAATTATGTGAAAGTGAGAGGAACTCAGAAGGGGAAAAAGAAAAAGGCCTATGGTGCCTCTGTGGAATCTCAAAAAATTACTTACCCGTTTTAGTTAATAAACATCGGCACGACATAAGGAAAGAACGACGGTATTGCAACCAAAAGACTTAGATAAAGAAGTGTGAAAGGAAAAGAAAAAGCTCGAGAGCATCACAAAAGCCGTTGGTTTTGCTTTGCTGCTGTGTATCTTTTTGCAGTGGAAATGGTCATTGGAAACGACAGTCTGTGACTTACGATAAACAATAATGAACTAGGTGTGGTGCATAACAAATATATGAGGGTTAACGAGCACCTTCTACATTAATGCTAGAAAAAATGACAGGTAGAAGCATTGGACCAGCTGCATGCAAACTTCCAAATTTTTCCGCAATAACTTAGGCAAACTG
The DNA here is from genome assembly GCA_037903475.1 of Ancylostoma caninum. Classification (NCBI taxonomy): domain Eukaryota; kingdom Metazoa; phylum Nematoda; class Chromadorea; order Rhabditida; family Ancylostomatidae; genus Ancylostoma; species Ancylostoma caninum. The sequence continues at coordinate 139,064 of JBAJFG010000176.1, read as the reverse complement.
CACTTAGTTGTGTAGTATCTGTTTTGATGGATGCGTCAGAATCGCTCTCACAGGTCGGTTTTGGCGCTGGAAAAAGCTCATGCAAACAAATTCGAAGTAATCTTGGAGCCCAACCTGATTTTTTACCTCACACTTAACATCTGCCAGTTTTCTTGGGGACATCGAGACATTACTGCCAATAAAATTACTGCCAATAAAATTATAATACTTTTGTACAGATAGAACATGTCATATGCGTTTTTGCATGTCCGCGCTACTTATTTGGTCCTCGCTTCTGTACCCATTTTACGTAGACGTCATTGTATTCGGTGGAATGATGTCGCATCAGATGTCGCATAAAGTTCGAGGAACATGGGCTCTTCACTACACCGGTGCAGATGCCACACTGCGCATTTCCATCGGCTGTCCGCTTGAAGTACTCCCAAACTGGGTGCTCGGTTTTTCTAAAAAAAAACACATGCGAACACTTTTCTTTTGTTCGTGGAAATTGTTGATGCCAGTCTATTAACTCTCATGTTCTGGTCTCCCTGAACAAGAGTTTATACTACAGTTTCAACAAATTCACCTGTTTCTCTTCATATATGGCTTCTCAGTGCCTCCAGATGTTCCTGGAGTAGTTGTGCTCCACCCACTGGGCGAAGAACCAAGGCAACCATGTAGAACTGAAATATTCCTCTCGAAATTATCAGAACAGAAAGGTAATAGGCTAGTTGTTCACCTCCGCTCATGTCAAGGCCAGAAGTGGAGGGGTTATGAGAAGTTGGCCACTGGTTCCACTGTCCACGTTGCCACGCAACTGAGGGATCCTCAAATGCTCAAATTAAGAGATGAGATAAATGGTATGATCTTTGTGCTTCAAAATCACATCAACAAGTCGCGTGATTCCAATAGGACATAAATTTGAACAAAATAAGCTTGTCGGGTCCATGGATGTCTATCAACAAATTCCTCTTAGGAGCAATCTTACGATCATGCGAAGGGTGATCTGAAAGCACAGTTCAACACGAACCTAGGATCATTAGAAAAAAAGATAACTTTCCCAATGACGCGACCCAGCTGTTCGTTTTCTAGATGTTAATAGAAACAGCTTATATGCCTGCTGACAAGCTCGGCGCGAGAAGTGCTTGATGCAATGTCGCAATTACGTGGGACTCCTTTTTGATACCATCATTGAAGGCAAGGTCCGGTCAAGATCTTGGTCACCTAGGTTTCTTGCTTTCTTGAGTCCAAACCATATGTGTAGCATGTATCTCAAGTTTGAGACCTCGGTATAAGCTCTATCGCTAGATATGGGACAAACCATCCAAGGATTACTGTAGCCGTGGGAAAACGAGCTCCAACCGACAGAGGCTGCGCGAGTGCATGCTGAACAACGATGGACGCTCAGATACATACAGCCTAACCAACACTTCGTGAGACCTTCTCCACCCCATCAAGCGGACCACCGGTCTTCTGAATATGAATTTTTCCTACGACGCCACAACAGACAGCATGTAGGGCGCGCTGTATAAAAAGCACGGACGCCGCAAACCCGCAAACGCCATACCGAAAATGGTCGATAGAAAGCGTTTGTTGTGGGACTTTTTCAGAGATTTTTCTATAGTTCTCGTTCAAGGCGTTGCCTCGGGCTACGAATTCAATAGAAATTTGGGAGATGGAGTTTTGCCCGGACCTTGCCTTTGAAGGGTCGTAGCGTAGAATGGCCCTCTCATACAGCTCCGCATGCACTGCGTTTGAGTACATCTCCATGCAGTCTACAAATGCACTGTGCTTTCAAGACTGCGTTCCATTCGTCGCATGTCGTTCACTGTGAACGGTTGTGTTAGAAAAGAGAAGGAGTAACATCACACGCCTCGCGTTCATTCGACTCACATGGTACGAAGCTGATGAAGCTGCCTCATAGGGACTTATCTCGGCGTCTCTGCATCTGCGAGGAGGCATGAAGCGCAGGCCTTTCCTTTCAAGATTAGCTCACACGTTCGGAGTTTCGTTTGGTAAGGCTGCTAGTGAGCTGGTTACGTCGAGAACCTTCCTTAGTTCTTTGCACTATATTGCGTTTATATAATGGCGGCTATAAATTTGGGCAGTTTATGTTATGCGATGTATAGCTAGAAGCGCTGCGCCACAAAGTTAATGGCCACTCTTATCAACAAAACTGTCAGTTACACACGGGTGCTAGTGTCAGAGTGAACCGCATGTGCCATCTCAATATTTATGTATAACGTCTGGTCTAAGATCTATGTAGAAGGAAACAAGTGTAGCAAGGATAGAGTCTGGTAACTGAGGGGTTTCACAACAGTTGCGTATATGCGTTTTACGGCAGTCATTCTGAGGAAAGCCAATCTGTGCTACCAACTCACGGCGAGGTACATGGTTGTCATGTGCCGGTCGTGAGTTTCACGGCCAAAACAAATTTGCGGTGTCTTTCCTTATGTTGAACATTCGCGACACCGGGGAATTGGCAACATGCACCGTTAGCATTCATAATAACGTAATGAAGGCTAATTAGTTTACTGTACTGCCATTTTGGATCTACTGCGCTATTATTAAGGGTTTTAAGCAGAACGTTCTGAGAGTACGTTGTAAATGCAACTCACATTCCGATCGTAGCCCGAGCAATTGCTGAGAACATCATCTCGGTCGAACTGATTGTATAGCTGCTGTGCGTAGTTCTCCGTTTTTACGTACTGATTTGTGGACAATATGCACGACTGCTGGTGAGCGTCTGGAGTCGGTACACTGCTTGACACAGGGCCTTTTTGTTGCCTAAATTCACTAGAGACGTAGTCGAAACATTTAACCACGAAAACATCTGCTTACCTGTACTGCTTGATTTGCACAATCAGCTGCTGGTAGTCCTGCTGGTGATGTCGTTCAAGATGTTTGGTCATGTTAGTGGCACATGCTGACTTTACAACCTAAGAAAAGAAAAGATGAGCCTGCTTCTCTATAAAAGCAGCATAGATCCTCGGTACCCAGAGTTAGGCACGTGATGAGGAGCTTAAGACTACCAGACTCACAATCGGAAGCATTTCACCAAGTCTTCAAATGACATTTTTAAACATATGCGTCCAACGTCAAAGATTCCAATTATTTCTGCAGTCCTAATATTCTGATGCTCTGATGTCCAATAATTCTTCTCCTTCCATTATAAGCACAAAATCATTGCTTACTTCATTACTTGATCCTCGCTATCTCCATCACCATTCTTTCTTCATTCTTTCAACAGTGACTTCCCAGTGTCGATTGTTTAGGGTATGTACCTAATTCCTTCGCTCGAATTTGAGCGTGATCATATAAACAAATAAAAGAGGAGGCTATCATGTACTTATGATGGCATGGGTGTAGTTTTGAGATTCCTATCTAAAAGTTCCATTGAAAATTGGTACTGTGTAGTTCGATTTAATTGGTAAATCACGGAATGCATCTTCGGGAAAGAGCTGAATATCGACCACTACTATATTGAGAATCAGGTGTCACGGTGAAAGCAAAGAACGACGGAGAGATATGTACACTAGCGCTCCTTTGGGACGCTAGAAAGTGGGGTGGAGCAGCCACTTGAAATATGTGCGGAAGTTTCGCACATGCGGAATACTGAGATCGTCAAACTAATGAGCTTCTACTTCACTATACATGCAGGAAGAAGAGGTGGTCCATTGAGACACGAATGAGCGCGTAGCGTGCAGCTACTTCACCGGCAGACGTGCATCTTGGTGTTTGCCCCACTACTGAACCAGAGCAGACCCGATCCATCGGTGAACCCGTATCACCACTAATGGGCCCCCGCGGACCCATTCTTCATTCGTGGAGCTGTATCCTGGCATTCTTCCCGCTACTGGGCCAGAGCAGACCCGATCCATCGGTGGACCAGTATCCCGGCGCTTTCACAACTGTGGGCCCCCTGCAGACCCATTCTCCATACGCGGACCCATATCTTGGCGCGTTCCCCACTATTGGTGCAGGGCAGACCCAATCCCCATCCGTGGATTCGTTCCCTGGCACTTCGCACTAATGGGCCCCTGCGGACCCAATCTCCATCGATGGACCCGTATCCTGCAGTATTCTCCACTACTGGGCCAAGGCGGATCCTTTCTCGATCGGTGGACACCTATCCTGATGTTTTTCTGAATTATGGGGCCCCGACACATCTGTTCGTCATCAGTGCACCCTCACTCTTTGTAAATCTCGAGACTAATGGAAGAAAGTTAGGAAATATTCAGAAGGTTTGATCAATTGCACGAATGTTTTCAGAAAATGGGACAACATCTTATCAAAACGCGTTGTTCGTTCATTCATCCAGTGTATTTGATTGTACTGCCCTTCTTAAAAACAGAGACGCATCCTAAGGCTGCATAATCCCCATGGGAACTTAATGAGAGCTGCGTGAAGAGCACATTCCAAGTGAGGATACCGAGTAAATCCCATCGCTACGGAATCCCCCTCCACGACATACACACGTCCTTTGAAGGTGGTTACCGTCCAGTATTTCAAAATTGAGTGGAGTCAATAACTTAGCTACAGCAGAGGGGCTACTCTGCTCCGTATATTGCTGCTATGGATCATCCAATTGTTGTAAACACTGTCTCGTCCGGAGTGCTCGAGACCGCTAGCCGCTAGTTCCACTGCGAAATCCTGAATACACTCGACTTCCACTACGTCTATGCACCCATGACGAAACATCGGCCGAATGCCCCCGTCAGCTTCGCATCCTCGCGAAGCATAGTCTCTAACTGAGCTTTACGGCGAGCGCAGCGATCAAGTGGTAGTTCCCCCTACGCCTGCGCTCTAGAAAATTTTGTTGCACTACCATGATTTATATGAGAGGATCTGAGCAGGAAGTCCACTGATATCCAAATTCAAAACTAGTGTTGTGTGGAACTCTTCGTTTCCCATTCTACGGTTTCTGGTTTTCTTCCTTTTTAAGAATTCCGATTTCCATTTTAAGTTTTACTGGATTGAAATTTTACTTCCGCACAAGTCTGCTATTTGAGTGCTGTTGGGTTGTCATTCAGTCGCTACTCGGCTCCTATCCGTTCTCTCATGACAAATGGATAGCTATCTAATGACGACCGAATAGCATCCGAATAGCACTCAAATAGCAGATTTGTGTGGAAGTGAAATTTCAAATCCTATACAACTTAAAACGGAAAACGGAAGTTTTAGGACGGGCACAGAACGAAGAGCGTTAAAACAGGAAGTCCTACCGTCTCATGACGGGTGGATAGCCACTAAATGACGAGCGAATAGCAGCCGAACAGGAAATACTTAAAAACTATCATTTTTCTCCCAAATTTTCGAATCCCATTAATGCTTCTCTGAGTTATCTTCACTCCAATATTTCCATACTTCTTTTATTCAAATTCTACCATCAAAATTGGCGTTTTGTTTTTCCTCACTTGCTATGTGCGCTACTGGCGTGAGTCTAACCAATATTGGATGTTGCTCAGATAATCCTCGTACACCACAATGGTTTTGCATGTTTTTCGCGACAACGACATTTTGAAAACAGAAGTTTTTGCAGGGTTGCAAGTCGATGTCCTTGAAACGTGTGAGGAGCCCTGTTCTGATGAGTATTGATTTTGTCTTACATAAAAGCGTTCTCTGCAGAAATTCACATGGCGCAAAAGTAACATAAATGCTCGCATGCTGGTAAGCAAAATGACCAATGCTTTCTACTATGCATTCTTTTAGCGGAAACACGTGGAACATTTCTTTTAAACATATGGGAAGAGAGCAAACGAGCCATGCGTTCTTTTAAACATAAGGGAGGAAGGCAAACGAGCCATGCGTTTTATCGCTCACACCTCAGGCAAATTTGGATTTCTTCTCTATGCCTGCGAACCGTGGTTGCTCAAATGTATGAGAGCTTGTTCCTCGATCTATTTAAGGATCCCGCACTCAGATGTCAACGTGGAAATTCATTCAATCAAAAATTGAAGATCACCAAGGTGCAAATGCATGAAAAATGCAACCATCCAATAAAAATAAAATAAAACTAAGAATAAAATGTAACATATGAGCAGCTAGACGTTCCAATGTCTTTTCCCCTTACTGATGAGTGCAGAAATAGCATACTCCAATGTATAGAATCCGTATAAGGGTAATGCACGAAACGGAGTCTAAACAAACATTATGAAATGAAAAAAACTTTATAGTTTTGAAAATACTATGGCAATGCCAAAACTTCTTCTATTAGACTACAGAGACAACTCAGCAAGTGCTCGTCTGTTTTGCGTAGGCGGTGTTTGATCGAAATTCTATCTTTTCGACATTCAATCACGTCTCGCCAGCTGAATGATCGCCAGAAGACATTTGCATCATGTGTGCAGACTCTCAGCGAATGCTTTGGTGCAGTAATCGCGACCTTCTAAGATGGAGCGGAAAATATTTTGAGCGACAAGATTCGTGAAATTGCACACGCTGGTGCGTTAGTAGCACTTACAAGAGCTCTCATAAGTTCTACCAATGGGCCTGTTGTTTGTTTTTGCTCTTCCAGTAGCGTCATAACTGTTCTCATCGCCACTGTAGAATATTTGGTTACGGGAGCCTCAGAACACTAATGAGGATTCGTCGTCGGGCTGGCTAGTCAGCAAGAACAACGCCTCAAATTCGGTCGTCATGAGGGGGCGATACAGCCTCTTAAAACATAGTGGGCCTACTATGTCCGGGACGAAGAGTCGCGGGCAGTTGAGTTGTTCAATAATCCTCTACGCAGTTGAAACCAGGACATCAATATCGACATCTGGTCCGACCTATGTGCACAACGCTCCTGCACACGATAATTGAAAGAATGACGGATAAGAGCGAGAATTAACAGTAAGAAACTATGGTTAGTGGGGCAGAGAAGCTAAAAAAAAGGTGCCCCAGGGATTAGAGACAATTGATCGCAAATCTAACAAAGTAGAATGATTCTTTTCCAATCATAACATTTTGAAGTCATAATAAGGCCCCTGCTACAGTAATCCACAGAAACTAATTGAAACGATGTCATTTTCCCGAAATGTGTTCATACGGTGCTAAAGCACCGCATGGCACAAACAACTAAGTAGGTTTGCATAGTTGACGCCGGCATGACTCTTAGCTTCAATTTCTTCGATGATTCTTCAGAAACATGAAGGCATCAGTGACGAGAAATTTCGATTTCGAAGTTCTGAGATATTCTGAAATGTTCGAGGGCACTGAATACTGCTATAATGTTAAAGTTTCTCTTAAAGGCAGCGTCCCACCTCAGGATCGTTTTTGAGATTTCAACTTTAAAAGAATCGCCAGGAGCTGCTGATCACAACGGTATACGTGATTTCATGCGATACTGTTGGAAACCCCCATTTCCGAGGCCCAATTTTTAAGGAGCCTTTGGGCGGAGCAGGGGCGGAGCTACGAAACTTTCCGAATAATGAATTCCAAGAAGCTCACCGCCTGAGGAAATTCATATTCCTCGTGAGAGTTCCTCATCAACTCCCTAAGAGAATAGAAACTGTCTTCCATGTGTGACTAGCAAAGGAGTTCACGGTCTGGAAACCCTGCAATTTCGCCTTGGCTCCGGAGCCAATGCGGGATTGCAGGAATTCCGCCTGACGTACTCCCTTGCTCGACGCAGATGGAGCGCGGTTCCTATTCCGTTAGGGAATTGATGAGGAACTCTCATGAAGAATACGAACTACCTCAGGAGTTGCGCTTTCTGGGGCGAATCTCCTGGAGATTCTTTTAACATTGAAATCTCAAAAACGATCTAGAGGTGGGACGCTGCCTTTAACCATGGCATCTCCTCTTTTTGCAGGCCTCGAACTTATTGCTACGACTTAGGTTAGATCAAGCTCCCGACCCCTGTGGTTTGAATACAGAATAGATGCGCAATCGCTAATTTGATTTGTTACTTACCCTTTAGGGAGTGGGTGAAAAGATGTAGTTACTGGAGGAAAGAATAACAACGGAAAGGGAAAGAAAGAGTTCAAATAGTTCCACGCGCTAGTTTCCGCATGAGTTTTAGCTCGGCGTATTTGACTAGAACTTTGGTTAGAGACATTGGCTAATAGCAGATGTAAACAGGATTTGATAATGGCATACAAAATAATGTCAGGTCAAGCTAAACTTATATTCTACCTCCACCACTTTCCCCATCCGTAGCTCATATACTCGAGGGGCCATACACTACCATACATACCATACCATACTGCCCCCATCATCGAAGTCACTGTCAGTGAAGACAGAGTTTTTTAACTACAATGTAAATAAAGACCATACCCAAATATTGAAGAAAACTGAGAACGAATTACCTTCTCGTATTTTCACATTTTAAAGCAATGGTTAATACGTCTTCGAAGTAAGATTACTTTCACATTTTTTTCGTTCTTCGCATTCAAGTTGTTGTATTTCTAGTGCAGACGTGAACGACTTTGCAAACACTGTATGCATGTTTTAATCTTAGCTACGGTTTTTCTTTCTGATGGAATTCTTTGTATATTACAATATTTCCTATTACTACAGAGTGACCCAAAAGTCTTTGGCCGGTGTTCAAATGCAGGGAAAAACGTTATATAAGGAGCAATCGTGACCAAACTAGGAGGGTGATTTACCAAGAGTACTTCTGGCAAAACATGTTCTAATTCGATCTCCAAAGCCCTTTTTTGTTGGTATAACAGAGCCGGAAACATCCGCTAGCTGATTTGTCCATGGACATTTGCACGTCATCATCACTTCCCCACAAAAGTTTTCTGAAATTTTCTGTGAGAAGATCTGGTGGAGAGAAAAACCAATTGCAGCATAAATGTCCCTATGACATCAGGAAACAAATCGTGTAGGAATCCTGAGGGTGCCCAATGTGGCAGTACTACTGCGGTGAAGAGAAGAGTGACCTCAACAAAACGGCATTTTTGCGCGTTTATCGAACAGTTTCTTGAATAGGAGTGAAGTTCTGGGGTAGAACTCATGTCATGATGGCTCTAAGAGATTGGGTGCTAACAACGTTTTTAGAGTTATCCTAGATCGGTGGGATGAATGTTCTACCAGGAACAAAATTCGTTTCGTACCTCAGAGTTGGCTTCGAAGTTGGCTGCACGCTCACCGTACCCACTTCGTCTTCAACCCTCTCACAACCTAAGTTCAATCCCCTCGACCATGCAGTCCAGTGTTTCTGAAAGAGAATGTCCTGCTGTGTTTTAGGCACAGCTGCCTCCCTGCGGACATCCTTTGAACGGCATCCAGGGGGGAAGTTTGAACGATGCACAAATGTCCGGAAGCAATTCCACTTTGGAACGTTTTCGCCTTTGCACCACCAGCAAGAAACGGACTTCTGAGATCCGTATAGGGCAATTTTGTTGGCAGTGGCCCTGGCAAATCAATTCCTCAATTTGACCATCATTGGTTCTCATTCAAAGTTTTCGCAGCATTTTAACGAGGTCAAAAACTTTCGGGTCACCCTGTTATTCTTTCATTGTGCACATGTGCCTATCGGTATGCAAATAAATAAAATAAATAGACCACTGAGGTAGAACAAAAATAAAAAATTCAAAAATATCCAAAAAGCAGGAATTCAAGAAAAATTTGGATTAATCCAAGATTATACATTAGGGAATTGTGCCGCAACATTCACAAGAAAATGGAATGAAAATGTGAAGCGCACTTAGTGAAGCAAGAGGAAGAGAAGGTGGCGCTCAACATTCCGACAGAGGATTAGACAAAAGGTGCACAGATCTTGAAACTTCTGACACGTAGCTGACCTTCTTCGTGCTCCAAAAAAATGTTTCCTCTCTTGTTTAGGCGCGGCAGCTCGCAACACTCACCTGTCACTGATTGCAATATCATGCGCGATCCTGTTGATCCTGGGATGCTGGGAAAAATTGGGAAAAGGGAAGATTTCAATTCTCCTTTGCATTGCAAAGCTGTCTTCACAGCTCTGGAGCCATGGGACCGACAAAACGTTACAGTCCCAAATTCCCATGTCGCGTAAATTCCGCAGATGCTTTATACAACAAACAAAAAACATTCATTAGTTCTTTTTTTTTAATTTTTGGGCTTCTCTATTATTTTTTAACTATTCACTTTATACATATTATTTGACATCAAAATTACCATTTTTGGAATTCAACTACTCATTCCGACTCCAGTGATTTATACATGATGGCAACTGGGCAGCTCCTCTCAATCCGTCCAACCGTTTAGAACGCTTTCTGTAACGCTATGCCTTCCCCTCCTTTTTTACATCCCACTCCCTACTAACCCTCTTCAAGAGAGAATTGCACGCATGGACTAGACAGACGGAATGATCTGATCTCGGCGCAAGCAATTTTTTTCCAATCGCTCGTGGACTAGTTACCCATTTCTGGTTTTCACTGATTCGGAAAATGCGAAATCCATCACAGCTCAAAACCACTGTACGTCTCTCCAAGAAGAAGCACTCGTAAAGGATCTTAACGACGTTTTTCCCCAGTCAACAATAATTCATCTCTTATCGCGCCGGCGTGCTGTATTTCGTGAACTCCGGATATAACTTACGTATGTGGAGGTGGCTCTCAAACCTTTTTTTTTCCACAAGATTAGCCAGATCGCCAAACGACTTTGCTTTCACATGCAAGAGTCTAGGGAGCAAATAGTGCTGAACTTCAACCAGTTAGTTTAGCTCTACCGCAGTCACCCTTATTTCTCATGCTACCCTTGCTAAAAAGTTGGGAAATTAAAGTCACAAAAGATGTATGGAAGGGTGCAAAAGAGTAAGATCTAGATAGGATTTGCATTTCGAAATCTTAAAGATTTCTCATGGCCAAAAGCAGGAAAATGCTGGTGACGTTCACAAGTAGAGTAACACGGAAAAAAGCAGGTGTTCCCCACAGATAGCTCAACTGAAGCTGTAAGAATGAAGTTTGAAGACCAATTATAAATACATATGGTTAGCAATATCATTTTGGAATTTTGTTGCTTAATTATAGTATAGCTACACGCTTTCAATAAGTATGATGGTTAGAAAAGATTTTACACTATTCTGTTTGAGTTGGTGGCATTTTCTCATGAGTTAGTTTATCTTTTATAGAAAGCGAGATGCCGACATGCGCGGAAGCAGAAGCCTTGAAGACGTGTAGAGAAAGACGAGTCAAGGAGCATCTGGGCAGTCTTCCGCTTCCGCGACTCCAGCCTCTATACACAGTTTTCTTCGATATCACCATTATTAACCAATAGCTTCATCCGGTGCAGTATAGTCGACGGACCAGTTGGTTCTTGGTGTCCATATTTTGTGCATATTCTGTCATATTTTGTCCACAATTAACGCCTGTCATTTTAGTGCTAAAGCAGAAGAATTACCCGCGTGGCAATACAAGAATTCTGTGGCAAGCAATATTTACCACGTATTTAGCTCATATTTTTACACTAGGGAAAGCTGTTGAACTGAAGGGGGAAGACATTATCATCACTAATTTCTATCGTAGCACACTGGAAGAATTTGAAATATGCAAAGCATATGATTATTGGTTGGGTAAGAATCTGCTATAAATATGTATAAGAACTGAACAAATGCTGTGAAGCACTCATATCTCCTGCGCTTACACTTTGAACTATTGCTCTGAGAAAAAGGACGTATGTCCAGGGAATGATCATTACCAGAAATGATATAAAACGTGTTGATAACACCTGATTAATACCTGAATACAAAGCCCTATTGTAAGAAGATCCCTTTGAACACAAAAAAAAATGTTTTCGCTCAGAGCCATAACCATGGTTAAGTGACAATCTTTCACGGTTCTCAACCAAGAACGCTCATTGCAATTTTATATCCTTATACGTATTCGCCTCAATTCCTTATTTAGGTTTCCACGAATCCAAAAATTCTCCCGGAAAAGGACACTGCTCTGCCATTCACTTCTTCTCCCATTGGTCGCCAACGCGGACCTACCGTAGCCGAAATCCGCGAGAAGCGCGATGTCATCCCGGCACAAGCTCGTTCATTCTGGATATAGATGACTTTCGCTTTTCATTTTTTGCGATAAAAGTCCCTAAATGACGGTGCAAGCGGCGATGAGACAACGGCCGATGAGAGACCCACGTAATGTCTTTTAATAGGTCACTCGAACTGTTTCAGATAACAGCGAAGGTCGTGTCCTAATGAACGACATCTGCTCGACCAATATTCGCTGATCATGGTCTAGCTGGTTTTCAACTCGGCTACAGACACTGGGGTGAAATTTTGGGTAAGGACATTGAAAGAAAGGTTCCATTGCTTTAGTTGAAATTCCACAGGAAGAAATATAACAAAACAGAGGCGATACGGACGGTTTCTTTGCTACAACTCCATCCGAACGGGGGAATACTGATTCTGGCTGAGAGAATGCCAGGGAACAGCTGCGAGGTGCCTTAAACTATACTATGCTAAACTAGACTAACTATAAATAAATATTAATTCTAAGGGTAAATACGAATCAATAGGATGCTCGAAAGCATTCAGTTGCAAGGAATCATAAAAATGATCGTAAAGAAGGCACAAACGGAAGGAGAAGAACAGTGGGAATGGCAGATATGAACAGATGCAGTGAAAGAAACTGCTACTAGTTTCTTATCTCTGCTAAATAGTTCCTTAAAAACTTCTATGTTCATTCCTCATCAGAGGGTTGAAGAATAAAGGTTACCTAACAAGCCTTGCCGGCACAATAATAACCTAACTAACTTGTAAGTTTTGGTACAATTCTTCAAAGGGTAAACATCATATTGGCCCACGAAGATAAAAAAGGATTAGTGATTGAGCAAAGTTTCTTCTAATCTCTTCTAATCGTTGTTCAAGGATTATGGAATCGAATAAAATAGGAAAAAGAGATGTAAGAGATGTAAAAAAAGGGGAATTTCTGTATCTACCGGAAAACTTATTCATTTCATTCAGTTAAAAAAAGAAATAGACAAAAAGCAGAATAGGAAAGAGTGTGAAACTTATATAAGAGTATCCAAGCAGATTGCCATTTTGTAGTCGATAATCCACCACAGTTTGTTCACTTTTCCATATTTTGATAGATTTACATCCAGCAAGTTCAATGTTTGCCACTCAATGCCCGGTAAATCAAGCTTCAATGGCTCGATTGCTCGATTTAACAGTGAAGCTATACCATCGCGAGACTACCATCTTTTCCTCGCTGCTGTTTCCACTTTTTTGTAGCTACTTTTCCCTCGGGAGGTTCCTCAAACCTGTGAAATCATTATGGGCACATTTGAAAGCAAGTAAATTAGCGCATAAATCATGAAGCTTATGTTTTGTTTTTCTACCGGTTACGAAAATTTCAAAGGAATAAGAAAAACCGTAGAAACCCACTAGCAAATTGAAGAAAATAAAATAATCTCGGAGAACTCCATAATTGAAAAGAATGCATGAAAACAAGAGGTAATGAGGAACGTAAGGAAGAGAAAGAAAGCTGGGCGAGTGTTATTATTGGGAGAAGTTCGTAAGCACTAAACTAATTAAGTATTGTAGCGTCAGGTACTCCGAGGAACGTCTCTAGTACTTTGAAAATATACCCTGTAATGATATGGCATAGCATAATAAAAATAAATGAAAATAAACAAACGATCGTCTGTAAGAAGGGTTTCAGTTAAGGGACAGCCGACATCTCATCTATTGCTATGTTTCACCTCTCAGTTCACAATTCTTTTTTGAAAAGCTCCTGACATAAAGTCAAACCCCTAAACAGTTAAACTTTGACCAATTAATCCCTAGACACGCAAACGGCCAGCCAGCGGCGCCAAGGCGCTCATCAATTCCCGTTTATGATGTCGTAGTTCGCAACTATAAAACTTCAGAGGTCTGCTGTGAAGCAGTGCCCTCTAAAACCACGACATCATATCACTTCACCTTCTGAAGGTTGTCTTCTGCAGTGTTGTTTGGTGCCGCACGGCACTAACGTTTGACGAAAAATCAATAGTTCCCCAAGGCTTTACGGAGTATTTTTTACGCACATGAAAAACTGGATCCGTACGTTTCAGTCAATCAATAAAGTGATTTTTCTCGTTGGAAACGTCCGTCGTCAATACCGCCATATGATGACGACGACGAGCAAGCTCCGGATTGGATATCGGGCCGCCGACGAAAGCGCCGCGCCCTTCACTCATCCAGACACCTACCGTAATCCGCCCGAGATCCTACGTCCCGGGAATGACCAAAGAATGGAGGAAGAACGAATAGGAGGAGATGTTGGAAATTCTAGGCTAACAGAAATGATTTACCTTATTGCACAGACGACATCGAACGTTCTGGTCGTCCAGTCGGATGAAGTAACCCCAGCATGGATTCTCTGTTGGTCGTCCACGTTTTGCTGGAGCAGCTCCGTCACGGGTTTCACATCGCTCTTCTTGCTGCTCAAACTTCACCTCCTCCTCCTTTATTGGTCTGTCTGGTTCCTGCAATTTTTAAGATTAGATTTTTACCGGGAAAAATGTGAAAGAAGAGACGTAGACTTGGCGTTTGCACGAAACTTGCAACAGTACCGATAATCCACGAGTGGGATTGCAGCCTATATGGCATGGCTGTACTCGACGACGACATATATGCCGACACAAAATTTCTGTCAAAAGTAATTTAAACATGCTGCCCTACTTGTACGTATCATGATGCCACAGGAATTCTTCTCAGATCTACATCTATATCTATAGGTTGCTCCCGGAAAGTTGTGAAGGAATTTGCTCGAATTTGTCCCATGGAGGAATAATTCTCTAGGAGCAAACTTATCGTGAAGGACTGACTGAACTTCAGTCTCGGGATATGTAAGCCCAAGATTTTCAAGATTCTTTCAGTTATTCCATAATTCGGTGCCTCTGGCTCGTACCGCTCTGTGAGATAAATTATAACAGTTTTAGAGAACGAAATCACTGAATCTTGGGTTTCATAGAAAATCCTAACCATCCGGAGAACATTCATGAATCCCGCCACAGGGAAGCAGAGTGGTGAGGATTTCGGTTCGCCCAAGGTTCTTTCAACTCGTTTTCGCCCTTTGGAACAGTAAGTTTCGCATCATCAGAGTGAGGGCAAGAGAGAGAGAGAAAGAGAGAAAGAGAAAGAGAGAGTTGAACAGGTGTGCGTAGCAAGAAAAAAATTAAGGACGGAAATATGAAGATTTAAACGCCACAGGTGCTTGCAATTTATAGGAGGATTAAAGGATTTTTCACTACAAATGTTGGCTCCTCGTCTATTCCCACTAGTCCAGATTGTTTCTATGAAAAGATGCATTCCAACGGTTTTTGCATCAAACTACGGAAAAAAATGCAGTAACACCACCAATTTCTTAGGAGAAAAGTGAGAAAAAAGAGAACGGATAGACAGACAACGGCACAAGCAGGCTGCAGGTTTGAGAGGCGATCGAAAGTGATGCCAAAATACCACGGAAAAATAGCGAGGTCTCGGAAAACAAAAGGATAACTTATGTTCAGGTTCGTGGCGAACGCAGTACGAATTTCACAGAACTGTTTCAACAAGGAGATTAGTCAGGAAAGAGCAAAAGAAAAGATTTGAAACAAGAATGAAACAAAATGGACTACCTTATGGTACAGACGTTGTTCTTCGTAGTGCTTTGTTCGAATATCGCCATAATCGTACTTGAGAGGCTCATATTTCTGTGTAGTAGAGATGTCCTGATAGTTTATGGTGGGAATCTAGAATCATCAGGCTTATCCAAGACTGGCAGCAAAAAATCCGCAAGTAGAAAAAAATCACCTCTGAGTCATAGTTGCCATGTTCAATAGGTCTAATATCATGGTAGCCAGGAAACTGACACCAAGAATTAGTGATGTCGATATTACCAAGCGCTAGGCCTGTGGGCAGGCCTACCGCCGAGCCTAGAGCTGTGGTCGATGTGATGGGACCCATTTGAAGAGCACCGGAACTGATGCCACTCATCGTGAGCGCTCCGGACGTCATGCCGTACGGGTGAATCGCGACGGGACATGCCGGACCGTCTGCTTCGCCAGAGTTCATCACCGTGGTGTGCCGAGACAAGAAAGTCGCGCACCGCCCCTAATAGTCATCGCACCGTCGCCGCCGCCGACTCTGCTGCTGCTGCTGCTGCCGGGGCCCCGCCGCAGCCGCCGCGGGCCTCGTAGCGTCGCCCACGTGATGCACATCACTTCACCTCGGGGCGAGCATGTCGAAGCGTCATTGGCGCACTCATTCGTTTGGAACACTGTAACGGTAAAAAGAAGCCAAATTTGGAGATCAGTATCAAAGGAGTAGAGAAAACCGCAGAAGTCAGTATAACTGTGTGCCTGAACAAAGAGAATGCTGCAACACCAACACATGGGAAACGCCACGAGTTTGGGTTATTCTAAAGAGTAACTGAAGATCTTCTCCAAACTTTGTTTCTCAATTCCGCCTTGCACCATTTTTTTGGACATCGAAAACTATGTGGCTGAGTTATTCAGGAAATATAGAGATAATTCTCTTCAATGTTTCAATGACATATGCTGACTCATAACAGGTTCGAAGATTCATTTATGCGACTTTGATGTGGCAAGAAAAGCATTTCCAAACAACGATCTCGAGGGCGAGCAGACGAATTAATGAATATATATATATATATATATATATATATATAATTTATTTATTTATCTAATACACCAAGAAAAAGGTGCACCACAATATAACAGTACTCGCAGATAGGTATACAGTAAGTGTACGCTGTATGTATGTGGTTAAAAATCAAACATAGTTGGTTAAAATTTAGAATATGGGCATTCTGACTCCACCTAATGGCACTAAAGGACGGGAGTTTTCATAGAAAAAAAACAAGACACCCCATTGAACACAAACCAACATGAGGTGACCAAACTAGCACTACTTCCAGTTGGTAGATGTTGTAGGGAACTAAAAGAGGATAGCCAGATATACCCATATATAACAAGTAAATAAATAGATGAAAGTCCTTTGGGAGAAGGTGTAGTTCTTACAGAATGTGTGAACTGTTAGAATGATGAGCTGTTTCTACTGGTATACACAGGAGGCTACAGGATTTTGTGGAACTATCCTACTATCTCTACTTCGAACAAGTTGGGAAAAAGTAAATAGTATAAACTGATAGTTTCTATGTTCTTTTTTGTTTGAATCTGGGCATACTTGGTGTATTCTACTATTTTCTTTTGCGCCTGCCAGTTTGAAAGGGCTGTCTTCCACCAATGCGGTGCGGACGATACCCGCATAATTGGTGGAAGTAGTGGTACGTTGTGTATTTCTGCTTTGATATTACCAGATGTGGTTGAAAGGGTGTGGATAGACTTATCGAGAGCGATGAGGCATTTGGCAGTTCAGAGCATAAAAGGCTTTCCACCACTTTTAGGCCTCTGAAGAAGACGTTATTGTCAAGAAGTCAAACCCTCGATAATAAATTGTTCCACCTACCAACCCAGCAGGCGCAGAAGAAAATAACAGTATAGGCTGAATGGTAATGTTAACCAACCAACAAATGTTAACCATCCAGCGTGCTGAAAACAAAAAGAAAAGGACAAAATGTCTGTTACTCGCAGTTCAAGACAAAAACACCGAAATTAATAGGATATAAACAGTAGGTAAGTAACCAGACATGAAGTAAATAAATGTGGAAATCCAAACTCTTAAAGTTAATTTTCCGGTGTTGCGAGAATGATGCAAATCTCGTTCATGCATCTGCGAGAAAAACTGCTTCCATTTAATTCCACCGCTTTCAGAAAAAAAAAATGCCAAGAATTTCTCCGCGCGCTTCGTTTGGATAACTCGTCCTGAATGCCACTCAATCAAGGCGTACATACGCACCCATTAGGCGTCCATAACTTGGAATGTGTACATTTGACGAGGACATGATCATCACTGAATCGATGATACGATCACTTAACACCGAGTTAAGTGAGTGGGGGATGCCGTGGAAGATAGGTTCGGAAGGAGCAGAGATTTCACTTGGTTCTGCACCACAGGGAGCAATTCCCAGACATTTTTTCCATGGAGGAGAACTAAAAAAAAGGAGAAGCGTAGAGACAAGAACATCAGCGAAGAATCTAGATGGAGAAATTACAAAAAGAGTAGTAACAAGGAAAGAAGTTGAATGAGTAAAGAAAGGTGAAATATAGATGACAGCTTGATTCTACAAGAACATAGGGTCAAATCTACTGGCAGCAGGACTTAAACAAACATATCAACGTTCATCAGCTGTTTTCATAATTCATGACTTGACAAATGCTAATTCTTTTATCAAAAGGTGATAGATGAATCATTTCTTTAGCTACACTTCGAGAGAAAGAAGCCAAAAACCATGAAGAAGCGGTGTGAAATAGACATGTGCGCTCAAATCCTCCACTTACTATCTTTGAGGAGCAAAATTCACCCCACAAGAAATAACCCGTTTCAGCTCAAGAAAACACAAAAGGTTTAGAGAGATTCCGAGAGATAAGGACGAGGAAAGAATTATTTGAAGGAAAAAGTAAATCCTGGGGCTAGAACGATGGCTGATCTACAGTACTCCCATTTCTGGACCTACTGGTAACCAATTCTCAAAATCCCATCAACATCTAAATCCACGCAACTGCAGAGGAATGTGGAGAGGATTGGTGCTGAGAAGAGGAAATTGCAGAAATTCTTGTTCGCTGTAAAAAAAATAAGTAGAAAGCCCATTATGAAAGAGATCTTGACTATCTACCGTATAGTCTACCGTTTCCAACAGCTACTGCAAACTATTTTGTAATTTAAAGCTAGTACCCTCAGGCTGTGTTCTGGAGTGGTATTAACACCGAACTCATATTAGTTTTTGCCTAGACTCAAGCAAGAACTGAAGGTATTGTCAAAGATCTAAACTGCGAGGAGTCCTCCAGGAGTGTTAGGGAAAAATCCAGTACAATTCCGCGAGATGCACAGCGCACAGATATCTTTTGAAATTAACTCAGATACTGCCGACGAGAAATGACCAGGGAAGGAGCTTAGAGAATTCAGACGAATTTAAAAACATTCCGTTTTCCAGCAGTGAAGAATATCTTCCCAAGAGCAAAAACAACATGAATCTTGCTAAACACCCTCATTCATTTCATAATTACTCAAAGTTTTACGGTTGTTCGATGAATTCTTGAATGAGGTTTCCCTTCTTAAAACTGCTAGGTTTTGTCAAGGATAAACCTTGTAGAAGTCTGCACCATGTCGCCACTCTTCTGTGCCGCTGTATTCTTCCAGACTTCTTCCAGATTCTTGACTTCCCATACCGAACTCAGCCGCTCGCATCACTGGCTTCGCCGAGATACCATCGTCGCTGACTTTGATATCTTCGCAGGTTCGCGTTTTTTTTCTCGCGAGAGGACGACATAGTGCGTCAACTAAGTGGGTCAACTCGTTCGGCTGCGTTGGCCGGACGGATGGAAAATGACCGAAATCTGTGCGAAGCAAAAGAGCGGCGCGCTCGTCTTGAAACAATGGAGACCGGTTGAAACAACGCACGCATCAATGAAAAATCAACGCAACAAATTCTTGCGCGGCGCCCGCGTGCCTAGGCACAGCGGCGGCGACGGCGCCCACGTCGACACCGTACGAGGCTGTTCCGGAGAAGGCACATCACAAATCTTGAGAGATCTACTAGAACAGAGGGTTCAGCGCCTTTTTTTTGGGAGGTCCTCTTAAGTAAGTGTTGAGTATATTAGCATGTTCCGCGATTTTCAGGCCTTCACAAACGCGCCCTTTAGGACTAAGATTTGGATCGAAACGGTTAGAATCTCGAAATAATTGAGTGCTTGTCTGATTCTATTTTTTACACCGCTAGGAACACGCATTAGCGAGAACAAATGGTTCAGTGGAGCTTGCTCAAACAAGCTCGTGGAAAGATTGTCATGGCTAATCGATGCAGATGAATCACAACAGAAGCAGATCTGCATGAGGTTACTTGTCATCTTCTTGTTGTGCTCCCTCAGCAGGTCTCCTGAATGACTGGCATCCGAGGAGAACATGAAGCTCTGTAACTAAGGGAGAATAGCTCAGAATAAGTGTTAAGCTTCGTGGATCTATTGCCACCAGCGTGATGCTGATGGAGCCAGAGAAGGAAGGTGATTGCAAAAAAAAACAGATAGCAACAAAATATTGCTGTAGTTCACAAGAATAAAGGGGTGAAAACTCAAAAAAGTGGAGATTCAGTCGTCATTTGATCATTTGAAAACGTTGGGAACTTTATCCAATGCTCTCATGTCATTGAACAAGAAGTGGCTCAATTTTGCTCATTTTTCGTACGATTTTCAGACTTTTCAATTTCTGCTTCTCTCACAAAAATCTCAAACAAACGCTTTTGGATAGGCTACTATCCAAATTAAAAGCAAAAATCAATAGAAGTTGTTTAAAATTTTAGTTTTTTTTTCCACAACATGTGTACGAGTGAATTTTACAAAACACTAGTATGTAGCGTAATACGACCAGGTACCTGGGTTCTAGACACTCGAATCAGAAGTAGGAAGAGCGGATTTAACTCACTTCCCCAGCGGCATTGCTATTGTCACAATTCCCTAGCCGCAATGACGATGATTTTATTGGAGAATTTCTTACAGATTGTAGCAAAACTATTTGAATAAACTATACTAGAGAAATATGGCAATTTGCTCCATTATTTCAAAGTGATTTAGTGGTAAAACTAGAATATATTTAGTGTGTTTCATTAAGGAACGTAGTTGAGAAGATATTAGAGGAAAATGCTGAACCATATTCGTTTTTGAAACCGAGTATATCAGTGTTCTCTATTGGTCGAGTTTGAAATGGAAGCATGGGGTGGCAAGGATAATGATAAGGATAGAGCTAGTAATGCCAAACAAAGTGACTTTCTAATCAAAAAAAAAGTTGGATGAATCGATGAATATCTTTGTTTAGTGCCCGCGCTCATCGAAATGTGATGCAAGATTCCGGGAAATCGATTTGTGCTGCGGTAGGCAGTAATAATCACTGGAGAACTGCGAGCGATAATAATGCACTCAAAATGTGAATTCAATAAATCAAAACTAAAGCGGAACTGGTGTTGAATAGAAAATCAATAAGCATCGATTACATTACTGAATAATAGTGTGGCAGAGAAATATTTCTAGCGTATATAATATGGCATTTCCTGGAGATGGAAATAATGAAGGGAAGGCTCTGGAACGGCGGCCGATATCGCTGGGGCCTCTAGGAACCGAAACATTGGATATTGAAAATCGTACTCAAAACTGGACCGCCGAGAGACGAATTTCTGTTTTGATTCGAGTTTGGCAGCGAAACGTACGCAAAAACGTCACCGACGATCTTAATTCACTCGAACACGTTAAATGGCCATCAGTGTTCGTGTTGGAATCGCTTTACAGTCGACTATCGATTCGTTTCGTGATCGACAAACTGATCACGTCGATGCGCACCACTTCCAGGATTGTTCTCCGTTGCGTAGAGCACGTCAGGGCGTAACGCGATCCGTAACGTAACGCAACGGATTCTACTACTATTGCGTGGCTGTTAATTTTGAAGAGAAATGACGGTTGGATATTAAGCTCACCATAAAAACTAACAATGCACCAACGCACGATATGTATATGTAGTTGAGGAAGTACTGCCGACATGCCGACCTTTTCACGTATAGCCATTCCCGAAAAACAGTTAATACTACACTAATTGAGTGCTGGAGCACTTAAGTGCTGTATGAGCACTAAGAGAAGAACATAGAGGTATGTCTCGCAGTTGATTAGGGTGAACATGGTCAATTTTCGCAGTGCAATAACTGCGACTATTTCGTCACCTTTGCCTGCGTATCATAGTAATAATGTGTCATGTAATAATAATTTGCCATGTCATATCATAACATAATTATGGTTTGTCTAGAGCTGGATCTGGAAAATCATCTGATGATCAATTCGTTGAAGATGACCATGTGGAGAGAGGGCAGGCGATGCGGAAATCGGCCACGCTCATCCTAATGAACTGTACTCTGTTGTCTCGCTGTACCATCGCTACTTCTCTTATTTCTTTTCGATTATCATACCTGGTGACCACTACGCATGCTTGGATGCAGTTAATTTCGAATAAAACTCGAGCTCATAGTCCTCAATTTTGCATAGGGAGTTTCACACAGTGTAAGTTGTCTTGTCGTAGCTTGAAAACACCGTGGTGGTCGAGTTGTTCTACGACTGCTGCCACATTACCTTAGAGATCATCCGGTAATTTCTTAAAGGATCGTAGAACAGTGATAGGCTAGAAATGAAACTGCCCATTTTTAGTCAAGGATGAAAATTTCCATGGATGGGATGGACGAATTAAAGATTGTATCGAGAAAATCATAGGGATATTGGTTCTCTTTCCCATCACCAATCCAATGACGCTAGATTTTAATTGAGAACCAGTTATTAGTAGGCTGAACGGCATCAGAGCATTGATTAATCATTTTGAACCATTATTGCTTCGATGACGTTTTGAAAGCACGAGTGCTTGTTCCGCTTTTCCCACATCGGTGACGCGGGCTGACATTTGATAAATATGACCTATTCATTTAAAAGAACAACGGAAAAAAATAGCCTTCATTTGTGAACGTTTGCAAAAATGAGGTGTGATGAGCTCGTGAATCCTTTGTTTCGTTTAAACCGTCGAGCAGTTTCTTATTTACATAGCTAATTCCTTTGAACATGATCGTAATCAAGAAATTGTTTGGTCTCAAGCTTTGGCTGACGAGTGGGCGCTTACCTTAGAGGCAGAGGACCACCTCACATTCTGGTTGAGATATTGGCAGATCCTGCATCCACACGACACGCTGAATCCAGCGCTATAGGGAAATTGTCTCTAAAATGTCTTTAAACCCGTTTCCCGGGACGGGGTCTGTAACAGTTTGCTAGCTCGAGTTGACGTGTGAAGCAGTTGATCTTATCGATTGGACACGCCAAGACTCGTTGACCGACGCGGCAGCCATGGCACTGCAGAACTTGGAGCGATCCGCCTCCCGGCTCCAAAAATGTAGCAAGTTCGATCACTTCGAGAATGGGGCCTTCATCGCTTTTGAGCCTGTTGATGTACATTACTGGGATCAACATGGCGAGAAGGTCTAGAACAGGGATGAGCGGAATTCCGACTTCCGACTTCCGAAACTTCCGACATTCCGGCGTTTTTTGGACTTCCGACTTCCGAGTTCCGACTTCCGAAAAATCGCGAAAAAAGCCGGAAGTTTTCGGAAGTTTTGGAAGGTGACCAAGCTGGATTTTGTCATATGAGTTCCGTGAAGTTTCTTAGCAGGTATCCGACACCGTCTTCCCTACCCGGCAATAAGGCATATACCAGAAGTGGTGCTTTCTGTCTGTCTTCTGTTTTCTTGCATGCATTGTCGTCACCCATCGTACCACGCAAACATAGGAAGACAACAACCTCTAGCTGGAACGTCCACCTATTTTACTCCCAAAGAATGGAATTCTGGAAGTTGCGTTGCGCTGGCTGTGGTTTTACTGTTTATGTTGTACCAAATATGTTTAATGAGTTTAGTGCTATATGTCAAGATGTGAAGGAAATCACAGTGTTGGAAAGTGAGTTATTTGGATAAGAGAATGCTGCTGAACATTGGGTACATGGTGGAAAAGGCAATTGAAACTTCGAAACCATCCACTCTCGCCCAGTGTACGCGTACTGTCAGTTAACTAAATAGTATAGAATTGATCCAGAAACAACGATTAGTTCTTTCAAACCATAGGGTCGCACAGGATACTGCACAGAAGAAGTGAAGACTCCACTGGATAACTGACAAGAGAAGCTACCGTAGAGTGGAGGAGTGGAGTGAGAATGGTGCTAATAAGGCTCTACATACTTCACCGTAAGCTGTGATTCAGGAGCAGTGTGATGGCTACACCATTCCAAAAAGCTTTCGTCTCCACTATTGAGCCTTCCTTGTCTGACCACCATGGTTTACTAGTAGTCATTTTTCCTTTATTCATCGGTGACGCATTCTTCTTCTGTTTTCGATTTTCTGAGTATATTCATGAGCTCAATTGGATGAAGCTTTTTTGAATGAACACTCGTTTATCTAACAATACAATGGTTAACCTTCTTTCCCATTCAAGTCTCCATACATGTATTGGCTACTCTGCACTTCCGACTTCCGACTTCCGGTACTTCCGATATTCCGGTGTTTTTTGGGGCTTCCGACTTCCGACTTCCGAGTTCCGAAATTTCAAATCTGACTTCCGCTCATCCCTGGTCTAGAATATGTCTATCCCTTCAACAGGCCCAATGAGGTGGGCCCCTGCCTTTAACAGATCCTTCGATGTATCTGTTGTTAGTGGAAAACAGGTGCAATTAGTGAAAAACACGTGCATTATCGCATGGATGACCGGAACGTGTTAGTTTCTTGTTCCAAGGCGGTCACTGGTGCATATCATAAGAGTCCTGTTGCTTCGATTCCTCAGTGTGTACAACGATACCACGGACTACTGATACTTTTTAGGCCACTCGTACGTGTTATAGATGACGCTTCCACACTGGCCAATAGTAAATGTAATAAAACCTACCGACGTTAAAATTTTTACAGGCTGATTGCACTTAGCTGTACTCCAGCGCACTTCGTTATTGTCCATGCGCCGTTTGTACAACACAAAGCGGGTGTAACCGTCAAATCAAAAAGCTCGGCACAGAGTTTCCAGTCCTCAGTGAGTTTATAGTTGTTTTCTCAGAGTTGGAGAACTTCTAACTGCTCTCTGCCTCCCAGTGATTTCTGGTTTAACGTCATCATATGTCAACTCCATCGTAATAGGGTCACACGTGCGGTTGAGTTCGTTCCCCGACTGAAGTTAGCTGATTATAGAATGTTCAGTTATCCGAGAATGTCCCCGACTGAAGTTAGCTGATTATAGAATGTTCAGTTATCCGAGAATGTATAATATTTCGGCATGTCTAATACTATCCAACTTCGTGACAATTTCCATGTTCTTTGCTTTTTGATCAACCTGGGCGTATTTATGGCACCCAATGTTATTCTTCTGCTCAGGTTGGTAGGTGGAACGTTTAATTCAGAAGTGACCAAATATTCAACGGCGAACCCTACTTTAGAGGCCTGACATTGGTGTGAAAGCTATTATGCTGGGCATACTTGCAGCGACAGCGATTTGGTCGCCACACGATTTAACTTGCAAACATCATAAAACCTGCCGTGGTCATTCCACGCGCACTCATTCTCAAGAGCAAAACGTAGACGCACGGCCGATTTTTACTGAGTCTTCAGCAATTTTCCCCATCTCTCATGCAATCGCGTAACTAGGTATAGACGTTACGACGCGACTGAATCGCTCAGGCTCTTACTCCTTTTGCTTTAGAATTCCATTTATTTCGATTCATTTGTGTAGGTTACTTACTATAACAGACTCCCTCTCGAGATCTGGTAAGAATTTGTGGAAATCTTTCCCTTTTTCCAAGTGATATCCTCTTAATTCCTTTTCAAAGTCAAGTATTTCAGGGCGATTTTATATTCCTTCGCTTAACCAACTTCGCGTACCATTAAATTGTGCACGCTTTACTAAAACTCCACAAAAAAGCGCAATAAGTGTGGTCATCAGGTGAAATAGAGAGTTAGAACCAGTTCGAAACTCTAAAATACTCTTTCAAAACCATTCAGAAGTTGCAATTCAAACGTAGGAAGCTTTTTTATCCCAGCTTATTGCCGCTAGATATGGGAAACAAATGTGAATGAAGCCTAAATATCGGAATTCCAATGGGATGTGGCCAGCAAATCATTCAATACCGTCGCCAGTCATTAAATGAAGTATTCCCAAACACGCTATCCAGTCGCCGCGACTAGATCGCTCGTGCAAAGCTTAGTCGCCGCGACCAAATCGCGTCGCTCGAACGTATGCCCAAGGGTTATCAGGTTGTTCGAAGACCAGCTCCCAGAAAATCGGACCGCTGATGTCTCACCAGGATGAAATCAGCTCCTTCATGTCATGGTTTTCGCGCTTCTGCTGTGGTTTTCAACATCGACCCAGTGATTGAGGCATACAGTATTTTCGTTTCGTAGATGCAGTACTTCTCATCTATTGTAGTTATTGAATTGATCCCACCTAACGTACGACAGCGGCTAAGAAGAGAAGTACACATTCAAAGCGCCTTTACTTGTCCCATGTGTTCAGGACTTGAGGGAGAACCCAAAGAAGCTTCCGAACATTACCGGAAGTCCTAAGGATGTCGTACATGGTAGACTTCGGAGTTTATGTAAGGTGTGCTGCGCACAGTATGATCCGGCTGGGCTTCACAGGTTGCGACAACGACATTCCCTTTCTGCGCGAGTGATCCTCCTATATGAGAGGCTTCGTGGAGTAATTCTTCTCAGTTTTCCTTGTCGAGTAATTCTTCTCAATGTTCTGTACCAGATGAAGCACGTGGTTCGGAGGGCGGCTTGGTCGCTCATGGAATCCACAGAGAAACGGTAGGCCTTGTCTGCTTTACGGCCGCCATTGTACTACAGAAGAAGATTTGCTCGGTAGACCTTCTTCTTCAGATCCAGTGTTTTAAATGGTTCTCTTCTCCGTACAGGTACTTATATAGCGAATGAGCTCTGGTAACCTCTGCCACATAGTACGCTAATGCGAATGCCCATTGATCCATCTTTGCAAGCTACCGAAATATGACGTTCAAAACTTATCAAACCAATTTGCCTAATTATTTTTCTAACAATCTAATATTTGCGTCCTGTTGGTAATCTCCACGCAGATGCGCACAGGGTGTGACTATGTCTGCCCAATCACCTAAAGATCAGGGGCAACACATTTTGTGGAAGGATGCGCTTGTTTGTATAGTTTGTTGGAGAAAATTTTATCTGTGAATGCAATCTCATAGAGAATTAGCGATAGAACTTTCTGGAGATACAAAACGCGGAGATACAGAGTTGGCGAGACATTTTTGGCTGTAATACTGAACCTGGAAGAATACGAAAGGCATTTTTTCATTTTTAGCCAGAATTTCAGATGTGAATGGTGTCGATACAGATAGCGCAGGTGAAAGGGCAAAGGACCTCTGAGAATAGCACTACGACACGAGTTGAAGTGGTATAGAAGTTTTTGTGAGGTTGGCAGCTCTTTTGCTTGGCGATAGACTTGACGAGACTTTCACTACATAACATAGTATTAGGTTGTCCGATTGAGATTTTTGAGCGTTGCAAAATTTTTCATTTTTCGTAAAGGAAGAATGTTAATAAATGATATATTTTCTATATTGTTCGATTACCTTTTGCCATTTTTCTGGTGATTTCATAATTCTTCTATTGCAGAACTTCTGGCATTTTTTAGCAAAAAAAAACTAGGCTATATAGGATTTGATATCCTCGGTAAAGATTTTCCCTTTCATGTAGTTCTGCAACGATCGAAAAAAGTGGTAGATAGATGGCGCAAGATCAGGGCTATACGGTGGATACTACAACAATTCCCAAACGAGTTCCAGTAAATTTTGGCGAGTCGCTAAAGATTTATGTGGTATAGCATTGTCTTGGTGGAACACCACTCCTTTGGGACTATCAGGGTGTGATATATTTTGAGGTGCTTCCAAGGAACCAGAATGTCAATTCGGACCTCTACTGTCGACAACTGATGAAATAACATGAATCAATCCTTAAGAAACCAATCAGAATTAGCGAGTCGCACGGGATTGGTTTCCCACCAAGCAACCCTAGACCGGTTAAATCTTTGGCGTCTCAGTAAGAATCACTGGAGCTTGAATGTTGCATCCACCATATAGCCTCCTGCGCCATCTCAGTACCACTTATTTCGATCGTTGCAGAACTACTTGAATGGGAAAACCTTTAGCGAAGATCAGGATATCAAACCTCATGTCAACCATTTTTTCGCCGAAAAAGACCAGAAATTCTGCGAGAGAGGAATTCTGAAATTACCAGAAAGATGGCGAAAAATAATCGAACAAACTAGAAAATATATCATCATTAACGTCCTTCCATTATGAGAAAATCATTTCTTTTAGCAGAGCTCGGAATCCCTGTTACTTTCCGAACAACCCAATAAATGTATCGCACATAGACTTCAGAGTCGGGGGTCATGTACAAAGTGGCTGAAAGTGTTGGTGCTTGCGAAACTCCGTATTCTCCAAGACATGTGCTCTCGATATTTTTATTCAGCGATATTTTTATTCAAATAAGACAGAAACGTTTCAAATAAAACTATGCGCATTTAACACATTGACGACAATCGACGTCTTGGAGCGATGAGCCACGTGGGACCAAGGCGAAATTCTCGTTCATTTCTTTCACTGCAGCAATAATAGATTTTATTTTAAATAAGTAGCAAAAAAAGCTCTGGTGATATTATTAAGTATAATAATGCATTATCATCATTTATTAATATTCTGATCATTACTGTCAACAATTAATCAATAAATGACAACAATTACAACCAAATAATACCTAAAAAATACCAATAACATCGATAATTTATTAAAAATGTGGAATTATAGTACAATTTAGCCTGAATTTTGCAAACATATTTGAGATTAATTCATTACTCCAATTTTCATGTATTTTTTGTTGATTTTTTCATTTTACGTGAAACAGCATGCCTACCGTAACCCGCGAATTTGCTTGTACAATACAAAATGGTGTTCACATTCGGACTGGGCATGTGAAATAACCCCCCTATACAGATTTTCAGGAGATTCCGACCTTGGGATCCCCATTTTGACGTGGGACCCACCGGTGGGTCCCTTAGTCCGTGGTGGCCACCATGGTGGGACACACCCGTGGGTCCCATTGTCGTCAACGTGTTAAACTATGGAGATAGAAACGTTCCCTGTATTAAATTCCCGTGTTTTTTTTTTGGATTATGGATTGAGCAGTACTATGGCTATAGGGTCTGTATCTTCTTGTCAGAACCGTCACAGACGCCTGACAAAGCAGGTGATGTAGCACAAGAAATTAGAATCGAAGCTCCGTTCCGTAATCTGCTGGTATCCCTATCAAAGTTATTGGGTCGGTGAAAAAATTCTGCAACACTCGCAAAGAATGTTTTGGAAATGGATTTCCCCAGTAAAGCTCAAATTTCAAAACTGAACTGATTTCGCGTCTGCGAAGTGTTGGTGTTGGACTATTTTACGTTACCATGTAGCATAACCAAAGTTATATCGCCGGAGGCGTATTGCCGAGGGATGGCGAGGTGAGCGTAGTAAACACGAAGCAATTGCGGAAGTTACGCTGACCCTTCAGGCATTTCCCTACTATTCATTGTTATCTAAAGGATTAGAGAGGTCACAGCTCTTGTTTTAACATTTCTACTCTTTCAAATAATCAATAGGACATAGTGATAGCTCTAAGTGGATTGAAATATTTTGAAGTATCCTCTTCATTCTTCATTCGATTTTTGTCTTCAGTCACCTACTCTACTTGGAATGAATCTTTTCTCCTCATGAAGCCTTTGAAAGTTGCAGGTGTTTTCTACTTTAGAAATGTGAGAAATTGGAATAGTTTGAGAAAACATTCGAGATGTCGCAGTGAGGCTCCTGTTTGACACCCAGCTGAGACACCCAGCTGTCACCATCTTCGGATTCTCACAGCACATGCATATGATTCTCGATAATCGTAGAATAGCGAAAAAATTAAGTAAAAACTGTTGTTTCATTACGTTTCCTCCAATTACATCGAAATCAACAATACTGTTTCTCAGAGCATTGAAAGAAGGAGAAAATCGACTGCTGAACTTTTTGTTCCGCGCCCATTTCACCCAGTGCGGAATTCACGAGCTGAAAACGTGAGGTCACAATTATAAGATTCTTTCCTTTTCGATGATTAGAGTAGAGCACAGTTAGCTTCATGTACCAACATGGTGCTGATTCTGGCAATTCATCTAATTCGGTTGTTGTAGCAGCGTGAAAACTGGAAAAGATGAAAATGTGCTTGGTCTTCAATTTTTTTGAAAGCATCACAGAGCACTTGTTTTGCTGAACGCACTCTCCATACGGTCAGTTTATGAAAATGTGATAGTTGTTCGATCGAGTTACTCCCTTTCCAGCTTAATTCAGTGTTGATCAGTGGGACGCAGAGGGGCGAGCCAGGATCGCCTGTAGGCACCATTTGCTACTGTCTGCGGAGCGAACCGTACCCTCGCCTATCTTTCAAGCAGCTTTTCTTTGCCTTTCTATCACAACTGCGAAGGCTGTGGATAGGAAAACTTTGACACATCACATTCGAGTCTCTGTTGACTGCTAAGGCTCATATCCCGTAGATGGCTGTTCTTGGCCAGAAAAAGGTGACATTCCGACAGGGCCAGGTCTGGCGAGTACGGAAGATGTGAGAGAAATGTCCAACCAAATTCCTGAGTCTTTTCTTGACTTGCGTTTGCAATGTGTGCGTGAGCATTATCTTGCAGAAGGTAAATATTTGCTCATTGCGGGTTTTTTTAGCCAAATTCTGGAGTAGCACAGAAATCGCTCATCACTGTGACGGCACTATTTAGGAATCCCAGATAAACCATTGCTTGTGACTCCGCCAACAGCATAGAAAAACCTTTTTTGCCTGCCTTTTACTGTTTTGGAAGTGATTTCGGACGTGAATCCATTGATGCTGTAGCGACTCCTTGATGCTCACCCAGGATGACCTGTCAGATTTGCACTATCAGTGATGTACTCATGCCCAGACAACATTGCCATAACCGAGTCCGTGAGCATGTTCCATGACGGTCACAAAGTTGCACTAGAGTGTCTTAACTCGCAGGTGTCGACATCCGGTATCGTCTTCAGGGCGTCCGACGAATCGTCGTTATTTACGGTCGATGCGCGTCCGGAGCGTGGGTGACTTTCAAGCGTTATTTGCCAAACTGGTAGCACTGGTACCATCGAAAGATCGTCGAATGGTAAACAACATCCCTTCAACCGCAACAGTATAATGGCATTGACATTTGCTACAGGATGTTCTCGCTACAGGATGAAATTACAGCAGATAAAGGATTGAAGTGAGACTCAACTTGCCGAAGGCATTGTTACTCAAATACTGATAGAGCTTCCCTCGCATCCCCTTCACGTGCAAGCTTTAAGAACATACTCCCTCATACCGACACAAGATCCCACCTGTCAAATTACGTTCGCAGTTGAGAAAAGAAAATAAAAAGTGTTGCAGAATTTTCTCACCTACCCAATATTTTACTTCTACAAGAGCACAGTCTTAGCCGTTACTTCTTCTCGATTTAAACTAATGTCAGTTAAATATCAAGTTCGAACTGTGTTCCATTGCTTTCCAATCACTTCGTAATTGTATCTCTGCTGGGAGTGAGTGTCACCAAATGGCAAATGTGGTTAGAGCAATGTGGTAAGCTTACCAAAAGGGACTGTTTCTGTCCAAAATTGTTCAGAGGGTTGTTCTTCGTGCATACCTGCCAAGATTAACTTCATAATTTATCAAAATTGACAATAGCAATTTATTCTGAATTGTAAGAAAGATGAACGCTTCTGTTACTTACTTTACGTTTACTGTAAGCGCACTGTAGAAAAACTCCGTTAAAGGTTCTAGATTAGTGCTTAAAAAACACTGCATCAACGTTCCATAGTATGCATACCGTAACCATAGAGAAGTGCAGCCTCGTGCAGGGTACACGTCACATATGTGATCAGCACTCTAATCATGCGCTGTCATTATGTTCGTAATCAAAAAAATAATTCCCGCAGGTACTACGTTCATAATCGCTTTTAAATATATAACAAGTGTTCTGATTGGTGCTAAGGAACATGAAAGAAGTTACCCGTGGTGGAAGTACCGTAACTGCCCAGGCTTCTCATCCAGTCTTTCAATAGTTCGCAGTTTTTGCAGGGTCTGCAAGAATCACTTAATGATATTTCAATTATGATAAGTGATTTATTGCATTTCGAGCAGACAGCTTTTTCATAATTTATTATTGAATCGCAGCAAAAGCGAGCACAGTCAGCAACTAATTAGTACGAATATTGTACTGACTTAGAACACCGGAAAGAGGGAGCAGCATGTGGTGGTCATTGACCAGCTGGTAGTCGTGGGGCAGATTCAGGGAGAGAGTGTCACGTCGAGCGAGTTGATCTAAGAATTTATGGCCATAATTTCCACTAGTGCTACCTTCTCAAAGATTCTCCTTGAAAACTGGTCAACGCGGCACGCGCGTATCCTAAATGAAGTGCCTCACAGCAGAAGCAAAGTTGTGAATGCGTTCGTTTAGGCTGCATTTAAGATGCGTCAGAGTTGGCACTGGACTTGTCCTTCCTGCCAAACTCACGCATCTACTGAAAATTGAACGGATTGTGAATCAAATCATCTTTATCCTGTACGCTGCTACCAGCGAGAATCAGGTGTCTTTTTTTCTGCTGATCATGTTGAAGTTTTTCAGTGTAGATGCGCACTACGCGTAAAAACCGGTCAAAAAATGGCTTTTCCTCACCAGCTTCAACGTTTATTTTTCAAAAACGGAAAGTGCACCCCTAGTAGCGCATTATGAAATTGACATCCCATCAACACACTCCTTAGGAAAATCTAGAAAAAAAGAAACTTGAGGAAATTCTGTGAGAATGCCCCAGCGTGAGGAGAAAAATGCTTCAGTCACAATTCTCTGTTCCCACCAGGTCCTTCAATAACTTCCGCGAAGTTAAAGCAGGTTTTAACAGTTCCATGTTTTGAGTAGTTTTTCGAGGGTTTCGGCTTGGATTTGAGATGAATTGGACTAAATCTTGCAAACTGGTATGCATTTCTAGCTGAAATGTTATTCTTCCACTTCACTAATGGCTATTTCCGTCACTTTTCTACTGTTTCCTTCGTCTCCCAAAACTAGCCCTAGCATGTATGTACATACTTAGTAGCCCATTTCTGAGTCACAGCAGGCTCGGTAGTACCCAACATTTGGTGACCGCCGCATGCTGTGCTCTGAAGGGAAAGTCGGAACTGCTAAGGCGTTGACGAACTGTAATTTTTTTGAGTGGATGCAAATACCTTAGAGTGCACAGAAGCTATACCATGACACAACCAAGTCTGTGCACTACTAATACATGACCTACATGACCTGTACTGATCTGTATGCACAGTAGCGGGACTTCACATTACGACGGGAAAACGTGACGATTTCCTCCTCATTCACATTCATATCCTCACACACAGATGCTTTCGAATCGAGCCTCTGAGCCCTTCTTTTCCCGAGCACTTCCTGGTAGCCCCTGAGATGCACGTTTCCTGTTCGGAATGTTGGGGCACGTTCAGCGTAGCTAGCTTCGTGATTTTTGTTGAATAAGCCCGTAACCTTCGGATGGGTCCTCCTTAATATGGGAGTTTAGTTCAGACAGAGACTCTACAAGAACGGCGCCTTAGTGCACGACCTCCTTTTCTACTCCTCCACGCTAGCGCAGGTGTGTTTCATTTTGAAGCTGAATCGGATTTTTACAAGGATGAGACGGTAATCCACAACAGAATGGTGGTAGCACTGATAATTCAAGTAGACGCCACCTTCGGTTTGTGGGTATTAGTCGATTTCTGGGGAGCCGTAGCGTTGGCCCAACGATGGTCGTTCTTTGTGAAAATAGAGTCTCCATGGAAAAGCTGTGCAGCGGACAGAAGACCAGCAAGACAATTACCATTCCATTCTGGTCTCCTAATCCGACGTGAGGTCTGATCCTCGCTTCGCACCAACCACCTACCACGCACACAGTCGAAATTCCCAAGCTGTTGTAAGACCTTCGTTCTCACAATTTCATTTTACAGAAGACGCCTGTATGTTCCATGTCAACCAAACTGGCAAACGTCTGATACCGACTGGTTTTCTTATGCAGAGACAAAACCTTGAAGGCAGTGTGTCACCTCAGCGTTCGCGTTCGAGGCCCTTACCTCAGCCAAGCATATGCGAACCCCTCAGCGCAAAGATGTACTGGAGGTCTTGGTGAAACGTCGAAAACCCCACAAGTTACAGGATTCTCTGGATTTCGAAATTCTCGGTTAATGGACGAGAGGCTTCATTCCGCAGCAAAGGCTTGCTGAGGGGGCGGCATGGTCTTCCAACACGGCGGTACTTCTTCAGTCGATAATGGCTACTCCGGCGAAGTTCATTATAATATGCAAGGTATAATAAATTCTCATCCGCTTTTTTTCAGTATTCTAGCAAAACTAGCAATTCTAGCAAAACGGTAACTCGTCCCCTCCAATACCAATATTGGCTTCAAAATAAAGTTCTTTGGCCGCTTTTTCAGGATTTCAAGCACATCACTGGTATCAACGCTTTGAGTAGAATCGGAATTATAGAATCTGTTAATATCTCGATGTCTCATGAGGTGACTTGCTTTTCCATCTTTATCAGCATGTCGTAAAAAATCTTTGCCCAGTTGATTGAAGTAAATCAAACGGCAATCCACCGCGCAGGAACATAGATCGTTTTGCTAAATTCAATTAGCTATTTCAAAGAAAAACAGCTAACTGAACACATAGACGTGCGGAACAATATCCAACAGAAAAGGAGGAAAGAAGACGGGAAACCTTAATTAACATTAAACATTAATTCAGCTTTACTATTATACTATCAGACTAAAACATAGTTTTGGACAGAAAGCTTTCCTTGTGATAATAAAATAGACAATCCGCTAAAAATAGCGACTGGGGTAAGCAACCGTCTCAAGTCACAGCGTAATGACTTATTCCGAGAGGATCCTCCTTTCCTATGTGGATAAGGAAGGGTGACTTATAGCAACTATGAATACAAATTTGATTGTGTTTTGCTGCTATTTCTAGGATAGTTTTTTCGTGCGAGAAATAGCATCAGTTGTAATATGACCTTATAGCCTCAATTTTTTAGGAAGCTCAGAATAAGAACAACAATATGACGAGGTAATACTTAATGAGGAAATACATTACTATTATCAATTGAAGAACAATTGCTATTACTCACATATCAAATGATTACTACTCCTATTGTTCATGCATTAGCAAAAATATCATTATAAATAATTACCAATAATGCAATTCAAGTAACTATAATCACAACCGACATCTGTCGCCATTATGGGTATGAATCCTTATGGAATGCTGCAGATAATGATCCGACCATATTCACGTTCTTAAGAGTAGTGGCCGTAGTGGGACGACCACTACCCTTTCCAGCATTGTTATTTTCATTGGGAAGTGAAAACGAAAAGAAGCATTTAATCTCTGAGAACTGTGCAGCACCAACGCAGCCCGATCGGCGTAATGGTTCGGGTAGGAACCCTAACAGCAACGGTTTAAAGTCGCTGCAATCCTCCACTCGATAGCTGACAATCCAATGCACACCGCTTACTTCCCCAGCACACTATTGTTCTCCGAAAATTTCGAAAATCGCGACGCATATTTCACGATTATCTTAATTACGCTTCTGCATAGCACTTAAATAGGCAAGGTAAAGTGGACAATTAGGGGCCCTTTCACTGCCACTCACACATTCAGATTAGTGTTAGGAATTAAGGATATTAGGAGCGTGAATCACCACTTCGCCACATTATGTCCGGTTTTTAGGATGCCTTTGTTTCCGGTATTATGAATTGGAGGCAACGATTTTATTAGATCACGATTTGACAAAAAAAACTAGAAATCAACCAGCGAAACTAGTGCTAAAGAAAAAAAGAGCTCAGGGCAGCATGCACCGAGTAGTAGTGTCGTCGCGTTATCGTGTGACCATAAACACTTGTAGCATTCGTACAGTCCCAGGGTTTGTCTTCAAAGTGAATGCGAATGAAGGTTCTACATAGATCATGTCGTGCTACTGCAAGCTGTCATCCACTCTACTCTGGAATTTCTGCCCGCGGTGGATCCGCGGTTCGTCCGAGGTGGGGAGTCGGTTGGCCATCGCGGCTATGTGTCACTCCACCGCGGGAATGTTGCGGATTTACTGAGAGAATGTGCGGATCTACCGTGGTGTGCACGGTAGATCCGCACATTCTCTCAGTAAATCCGCAACATTCCCGCGGTGGAGTGACACATAGCCGCGATGGCCAACCGACTCCCCACCTCGGACGAACCGCGGATCCACCGCGGGCAGAAATTCCAGAGTAGAGTGGATGACAGCTTGCAGTAGCACGACATGATCTATGTAGAACCTTCATTCGCATTCACTTTGAAGACAAACCCTGGGACTGTACGAATGCTACAAGTGTTTATGGTCACACGATAACGCGACGACACTACTACTCGGTGCATGCTGCCCTGAGCTCTTTTTTTCTTTAGCACTAGTTTCGCTGGTTGATTTCTAGTTTTTTTTGTCAAATCGTGATCTAATAAAATCGTTGCCTCCAATTCATAATACCGGAAACAAAGGCATCCTAAAAACCGGACATAATGTGGCGAAGTGGTGATTCACGCTCCTAATATCCTTAATTCCTAACACTAATCTGAATGTGTGAGTGGCAGTGAAAGGGCCCCTAATTGTCCACTTTACCTTGCCTATTTAAGTGCTATGCAGAAGCGTAATTAAGATAATCGTGAAATATGCGTCGCGATTTTCGAAATTTTCGGAGAACAATAGTGTGCTGGGGAAGTAAGCGGTGTGCATTGGATTGTCAGCTATCGAGTGGAGGATTGCAGCGACTTTAAACCGTTGCTGTTAGGGTTCCTACCCGAACCATTACGCCGATCGGGCTGCGTTGGTGCTGCACAGTTCTCAGAGATTAAATGCTTCTTTTCGTTTTCACTTCCCAATGAAAATAACAATGCTGGAAAGGGTAGTGGTCGTCCCACTACGGCCACTACTCTTAAGAACGTGAATATGGTCGGATCATTATCTGCAGCATTCCATAAGGATTCATACCCATAATGGCGACAGATGTCGGTTGTGATTATAGTTACTTGAATTGCATTATTGGTAATTATTTATAATGATATTTTTGCTAATGCATGAACAATAGGAGTAGTAATCATTTGATATGTGAGTAATAGCAATTGTTCTTCAATTGATAATAGTAATGTATTTCCTCATTAAGTATTACCTCGTCATATTGTTGTTCTTATTCTGAGCTTCCTAAAAAATTGAGGCTATAAGGTCATATTACAACTGATGCTATTTCTCGCACGAAAAAACTATCCTAGAAATAGCAGCAAAACACAATCAAATTTGTATTCATAGTTGCTATAAGTCACCCTTCCTTATCCACATAGGAAAGGAGGATCCTCTCGGAATAAGTCATTACGCTGTGACTTGAGACGGTTGCTTACCCCAGTCGCTATTTTTAGCGGATTGTCTATTTTATTATCACAAGGAAAGCTTTCTGTCCAAAACTATGTTTTAGTCTGATAGTATAATAGTAAAGCTGAATTAATGTTTAATGTTAATTAAGGTTTCCCGTCTTCTTTCCTCCTTTTCTGTTGGATATTGTTCCGCACGTCTATGTGTTCAGTTAGCTGTTTTTCTTTGAAATAGCTAATTGAATTTAGCAAAACGATCTATGTTCCTGCGCGGTGGATTGCCGTTTGATTTACTTCAATCAACTGGGCAAAGATTTTTTACGACATGCTGATAAAGATGGAAAAGCAAGTCACCTCATGAGACATCGAGATATTAACAGATTCTATAATTCCGATTCTACTCAAAGCGTTGATACCAGTGATGTGCTTGAAATCCTGAAAAAGCGGCCAAAGAACTTTATTTTGAAGCCAATATTGGTATTGGAGGGGACGAGTTACCGTTTTGCTAGAATTGCTAGTTTTGCTAGAATACTGAAAAAAAGCGGATGAGAATTTATTATACCTTGCATATTATAATGAACTTCGCCGGAGTAGCCATTATCGACTGAAGAAGTACCGCCGTGTTGGAAGACCATGCCGCCCCCTCAGCAAGCCTTTGCTGCGGAATGAAGCCTCTCGTCCATTAACCGAGAATTTCGAAATCCAGAGAATCCTGTAACTTGTGGGGTTTTCGACGTTTCACCAAGACCTCCAGTACATCTTTGCGCTGAGGGGTTCGCATATGCTTGGCTGAGGTAAGGGCCTCGAACGCGAACGCTGAGGTGACACACTGCCTTCAAGGTTTTGTCTCTGCATAAGAAAACCAGTCGGTATCAGACGTTTGCCAGTTTGGTTGACATGGAACATACAGGCGTCTTCTGTAAAATGAAATTGTGAGAACGAAGGTCTTACAACAGCTTGGGAATTTCGACTGTGTGCGTGGTAGGTGGTTGGTGCGAAGCGAGGATCAGACCTCACGTCGGATTAGGAGACCAGAATGGAATGGTAATTGTCTTGCTGGTCTTCTGTCCGCTGCACAGCTTTTCCATGGAGACTCTATTTTCACAAAGAACGACCATCGTTGGGCCAACGCTACGGCTCCCCAGAAATCGACTAATACCCACAAACCGAAGGTGGCGTCTACTTGAATTATCAGTGCTACCACCATTCTGTTGTGGATTACCGTCTCATCCTTGTAAAAATCCGATTCAGCTTCAAAATGAAACACACCTGCGCTAGCGTGGAGGAGTAGAAAAGGAGGTCGTGCACTAAGGCGCCGTTCTTGTAGAGTCTCTGTCTGAACTAAACTCCCATATTAAGGAGGACCCATCCGAAGGTTACGGGCTTATTCAACAAAAATCACGAAGCTAGCTACGCTGAACGTGCCCCAACATTCCGAACAGGAAACGTGCATCTCAGGGGCTACCAGGAAGTGCTCGGGAAAAGAAGGGCTCAGAGGCTCGATTCGAAAGCATCTGTGTGTGAGGATATGAATGTGAATGAGGAGGAAATCGTCACGTTTTCCCGTCGTAATGTGAAGTCCCGCTACTGTGCATACAGATCAGTACAGGTCATGTAGGTCATGTATTAGTAGTGCACAGACTTGGTTGTGTCATGGTATAGCTTCTGTGCACTCTAAGGTATTTGCATCCACTCAAAAAAATTACAGTTCGTCAACGCCTTAGCAGTTCCGACTTTCCCTTCAGAGCACAGCATGCGGCGGTCACCAAATGTTGGGTACTACCGAGCCTGCTGTGACTCAGAAATGGGCTACTAAGTATGTACATACATGCTAGGGCTAGTTTTGGGAGACGAAGGAAACAGTAGAAAAGTGACGGAAATAGCCATTAGTGAAGTGGAAGAATAACATTTCAGCTAGAAATGCATACCAGTTTGCAAGATTTAGTCCAATTCATCTCAAATCCAAGCCGAAACCCTCGAAAAACTACTCAAAACATGGAACTGTTAAAACCTGCTTTAACTTCGCGGAAGTTATTGAAGGACCTGGTGGGAACAGAGAATTGTGACTGAAGCATTTTTCTCCTCACGCTGGGGCATTCTCACAGAATTTCCTCAAGTTTCTTTTTTTCTAGATTTTCCTAAGGAGTGTGTTGATGGGATGTCAATTTCATAATGCGCTACTAGTGGTGCACTTTCCGTTTTTGAAAAATAAACGTTGAAGCTGGTGAGGAAAAGCCATTTTTTGACCGGTTTTTACGCGTAGTGCGCATCT
The DNA here is from genome assembly GCA_037903475.1 of Ancylostoma caninum. NCBI lineage: Eukaryota > Metazoa > Nematoda > Chromadorea > Rhabditida > Ancylostomatidae > Ancylostoma > Ancylostoma caninum. The sequence goes on along the minus strand of JBAJFG010000176.1, from coordinate 99,728 downwards.
ACACTGAAAAACTTCAACATGATCAGCAGAAAAAAAGACACCTGATTCTCGCTGGTAGCAGCGTACAGGATAAAGATGATTTGATTCACAATCCGTTCAATTTTCAGTAGATGCGTGAGTTTGGCAGGAAGGACAAGTCCAGTGCCAACTCTGACGCATCTTAAATGCAGCCTAAACGAACGCATTCACAACTTTGCTTCTGCTGTGAGGCACTTCATTTAGGATACGCGCGTGCCGCGTTGACCAGTTTTCAAGGAGAATCTTTGAGAAGGTAGCACTAGTGGAAATTATGGCCATAAATTCTTAGATCAACTCGCTCGACGTGACACTCTCTCCCTGAATCTGCCCCACGACTACCAGCTGGTCAATGACCACCACATGCTGCTCCCTCTTTCCGGTGTTCTAAGTCAGTACAATATTCGTACTAATTAGTTGCTGACTGTGCTCGCTTTTGCTGCGATTCAATAATAAATTATGAAAAAGCTGTCTGCTCGAAATGCAATAAATCACTTATCATAATTGAAATATCATTAAGTGATTCTTGCAGACCCTGCAAAAACTGCGAACTATTGAAAGACTGGATGAGAAGCCTGGGCAGTTACGGTACTTCCACCACGGGTAACTTCTTTCACGTTCCTTAGCACCAATCAGAACACTTGTTATATATTTAAAAGCGATTATGAACGTAGTACCTGCGGGAATTATTTTTTTGATTACGAACATAATGACAGCGCATGATTAGAGTGCTGATCACATATGTGACGTGTACCCTGCACGAGGCTGCACTTCTCTATGGTTACGGTATGCATACTATGGAACGTTGATGCAGTGTTTTTTAAGCACTAATCTAGAACCTTTAACGGAGTTTTTCTACAGTGCGCTTACAGTAAACGTAAAGTAAGTAACAGAAGCGTTCATCTTTCTTACAATTCAGAATAAATTGCTATTGTCAATTTTGATAAATTATGAAGTTAATCTTGGCAGGTATGCACGAAGAACAACCCTCTGAACAATTTTGGACAGAAACAGTCCCTTTTGGTAAGCTTACCACATTGCTCTAACCACATTTGCCATTTGGTGACACTCACTCCCAGCAGAGATACAATTACGAAGTGATTGGAAAGCAATGGAACACAGTTCGAACTTGATATTTAACTGACATTAGTTTAAATCGAGAAGAAGTAACGGCTAAGACTGTGCTCTTGTAGAAGTAAAATATTGGGTAGGTGAGAAAATTCTGCAACACTTTTTATTTTCTTTTCTCAACTGCGAACGTAATTTGACAGGTGGGATCTTGTGTCGGTATGAGGGAGTATGTTCTTAAAGCTTGCACGTGAAGGGGATGCGAGGGAAGCTCTATCAGTATTTGAGTAACAATGCCTTCGGCAAGTTGAGTCTCACTTCAATCCTTTATCTGCTGTAATTTCATCCTGTAGCGAGAACATCCTGTAGCAAATGTCAATGCCATTATACTGTTGCGGTTGAAGGGATGTTGTTTACCATTCGACGATCTTTCGATGGTACCAGTGCTACCAGTTTGGCAAATAACGCTTGAAAGTCACCCACGCTCCGGACGCGCATCGACCGTAAATAACGACGATTCGTCGGACGCCCTGAAGACGATACCGGATGTCGACACCTGCGAGTTAAGACACTCTAGTGCAACTTTGTGACCGTCATGGAACATGCTCACGGACTCGGTTATGGCAATGTTGTCTGGGCATGAGTACATCACTGATAGTGCAAATCTGACAGGTCATCCTGGGTGAGCATCAAGGAGTCGCTACAGCATCAATGGATTCCACGAGTTGCTTTCACAGGTCCAAAATCGCGCCGGTACTAAAGGATAAATACTTATTTAGGAAGGATAGTAAGTGCATGAAACGAAGCTGTTTTGAACGAATGAGACGCGCTTCAAGAATACATTCGAGAGGGATGGTGAGGTTCAAATGATCCTCGCTGATGGGGAAGAGATAAGAAGACGAAGTGGAAAGCAACAGGAAATTTGCATTTTTCTCTCTTGGTCAAGCAAAACATTACACGATTTTAGCTCAGCTGTTGCATCCAACACCTTACCAGGTAACGTAGGTTATGTTTGCTTTGGCTAGTATGAATTAAAGGGGTAATAGTGACAGCGTACGATGATTAATAGTATACTTGGTGTTGAACGGCCTGCGCATGTGCGTATTTCAGTGGTACTAAACATGGGTGAAGTGACTCTTGGACCATGCGCAGGCCGTTCAACACCAAGTATACTATTAATCATCGTACGCTGTCACTATTACCCCTTTAATTCATACTAGCCAAAGCAAACATAACCTACGTTACCTGGTAAGGTGTTGGATGCAACAGCTGAGCTAAAATCGTGTAATGTTTTGCTTGACCAAGAGAGAAAAATGCAAATTTCCTGTTGCTTTCCACTTCGTCTTCTTATCTCTTCCCCATCAGCGAGGATCATTTGAACCTCACCATCCCTCTCGAATGTATTCTTGAAGCGCGTCTCATTCGTTCAAAACAGCTTCGTTTCATGCACTTACTATCCTTCCTAAATAAGTATTTATCCTTTAGTACCGGCGCGATTTTGGACCTGTGAAAGCAACTAATCCCTTGCGGTCTTCATAACTCAGGTTCTTGCGTTGATTTTCACCTGGGGTGTAGTAAGTATCAGGTAGTACTAACCTGTTGGGGTCGCGACTTCTTCACACATAACTTGACTATATTAACTTGACTATATTTGAGTTCTTTAGAATTAATTGTCGGATTTCAGCTGATCTCATACCCTCCTACGGCACAAAACCATTTTGCTCCTGATCATTCGTTTGGTGAAAAATAATAAGTTCCAATCAGACAGCTTAGAAACAGCGCACAACGTCGTGGGGAGCCTTAGGAGCGATTCAACAAATTGGTTTTTATCACTCAACAGCGTAGGTCTTAGGGTCCTACGGAAAACTATTGAGAACTAGCTAATGAACATTTCAGATGTAAAAGAAAACAAAGTTTTGGTCTTTTTATTCTTAGAACTTTGAAGATTTTATTGTTTTATATTTATGCTTAGACTCCGTTTCGTCCATTACCTTTATACGGATTCTAAATATTAGAATATGCTTTTTCTGCACTCGTGAGTAAGGGGAAAAAGGCAGTCGAACGTCTAACGGGTTATTTGTAGTATTAGGATTTTTATTTTTATCAAATGAGTGCGTTTTGCACGCATTTTCACCTCTGTGATTGTTTATGAAAATTAATGCGTTTTCCACGCTTTCACATTTCGGTGATCAAGAAGATCACCTTAATGCTTTATGTATCAAAGATTAAAACGTCTAACGTACGTGTCCTCGTGGTTGAGTCATAAGCGGGTAATCCACCACCGCATGTCGTACAGGTTATACGTGAATAGAGAAGTGGAATGAGTCTCTTTGGTGGTCGGTTATCATGAAATGTTTACTGGAAATATTATGACATTTTTTGGCTATAACCATTATCCCGAGCACCATCACTGTATTATGGTTGGAAGATGTAAAATGAAGAAAGGAAGTAAGTGAGTGGTACTGTGGTCAATGGTTACCATCAGAAGACAAAGTGACCCAGATGCTAGAGAGGACACAAGCTGTATTTTGAAAATGTATTGTTTTATTGATAAAACTGTTTTATAGTTTGTCTACAAGACATTGGTAACGAAATATTTGAGAGAACTATGGTTCCTACTGAGGTTGTATTTGTATACAATGAAACGATTTTTAAAAAAATATACTTGGGAATAGTAGACGTTATACCAGAATTGTTGTAAGTCATTTCAATGAGTTGTTGCTTGGTCGCTTTGCTTCTTTCAACTAGGCTATAAAGCTGTAAAGCAGACGCTGTTGTTTCAAAACGCCACGACAATAAGTGGCCATGACCACCAGCCAAAGACTTTTGGGTAATAATGTATCTTAGTGACACAGTGATCGGGTATTTGTATAATAAATACACTCGTCGCCGTAGAATCTGAAAAATTTCGCAGGATTTGCGGGATTTCTTAATAACTCACCTCAAAACAATTTTTTTTTGAAAAACTCTTGCACATTCATGTAGGACAGAGTTTACTTCAACGAGTTGTAAGGCAAGTGGTTTTCCTCCGCTGTGGCTGTCGGCAGCAATCTGACAAATTCACTAATTACCCTGGCCCCGCCCACTAATTAAAGGTCAGTCGCTAGACATTCATGCTCAAATCGCTACAACTAATTGGAAAACTAATTTCTTGTCTTCCACATACAGTGTATTTGTATATCAACTCCCTGCAAACCTGTGCATGTGAAATTGATTGAAAAAATTCGGATTTCCTTCAAATCTAAAAACATAGTTTCCTAATATTCTTAAATAGACAGCAGAGAGAAAATGGTGGATCACGGACGTTCACGTTCTTTACCGAATCGATTTCGTTTAATCGTTGCCTTAACTTTGAACAAGATTCAAGCAACTTTCTTCGTAAATTAGGAAGTTGCAGCAGAGAAACAGGTCCTGTATTTTATTCACGAGCAGCAGCCAGTTTGAAACCTTGCTGGCTTTTTTCTTTGACTTTGGAGAGGTCAGATGTGATATCAGAGTAAGTAAAGGAATTTTACCATTCGATTTTGATTTTATTCAGCTTGGCATCATCTCCTGAAGTCAAATCTCTCTGAAATAACGCATGAAATGGTGATTTACGCGCAGAGTCAAGCATGGCGATTAGAAAAATCGATCTTCGATACGATCATTCCACCCCCCCCCCCCCCTCCTGCTTCCCTAGTGTTCCCTGTGAGTTTGGCGTGCCATAAGTTAAGCTAAAGGAAACATTGAGAAGATGGAAGCTTCGGAAAGGAAACAGAATACAAGGGAAACAAAATCATCTACATCCACGGGTTTCGATTCTTGGTCGTGCAGCGCACTATCCAAGGAAGGTTGATCTGCAAAAATAGGCGGCTCAGAAAAGAGTCGGTACTGGTGCATTCACAGACTGAAGGTAGGCTACGCGGTTGTGCACTACCAAGCATACTTGATATCCATTGAAAACGGCCGCATCTCAATCCGAAACGACCGCATCTCAGTCCAGTCCTTCTACCAGTACCGAGTATCGGTTGAATGGACTATATGTGTCTGCACTCCTATCATTGCAGGATATTCTTATGAGGTTGATATCCAAATAGACATCCATTGTCTGTTACATCAACAAATCGTGTTGCCTCTCTTTAATGCACCACATTAGCACCAACGAATGAACACATGGATTGACTGCTCATATTGGATAGCAGAGGGGATAAGGAGCGATGACCAAAGATATGTATCCGCTGTGCTCTTCCTCTCACGGCTAAATGTGTTGGATATGAGTAAAGAAAGTATTCGCAGAAGATTTTCAGGAGAAACTCCTCATAAAATGGGATTAATGCGATGGGACAATAACTATTAAATTCACAGAGTTCGCAGAAGTAGCGCAGAGTGAAATTCGACGGACTGGCAGAAAAGATAACACTGCAATGTGTGGTTTACACATTTTAATTCTAGGTAGTCAGCGGAACTACTCGCTTCCCATCAGACACGTCTGCAACATTAATCCATGAGATACCTTGCTGGCAAATATCAGTTGAATATGAGCGAAATCTAAATATGGAAGTAATAAAAAAGACCAAACCAGTTTTGGGAAGAATCAGAGTAGGCTCAGATAGGCTAGTTATTGCGTAATTCTCACTTTTCACCTTTAGCAACTGTGACCACTAGTATCGTTGTAATTCTCTCTTTATTTGAAAGTCCTTATGTTACAATCCGTTTACGAAGGTTTTTTTGAGGCATCAAGACGCACTGTTACTGCTTTGCAGAGTAGTGGGGCAATACAGAATAAAGTACAGCACTTGAAGTGCGTAAATGAAGGGTCTGCCTGCTTTTTACATTTGTTCGTATAGGCTGTTTATGTATTTTGACTCTCATCCTCCTTTGGAATAACTACTAGGACCCCATATTCGTGGTTTTTCATCATATCAGCTAATGATATTCTCTAAAAATGGAACTTTCCGAAGAATTCCAGAAAAAAAGGGAAGTTAGGGAATTAATTGAGAAATAATTGCAGGAAATCCTCCCATATAATTCCTATATAAAGACTGGTAAAAGTCCAAATTTTTCTGGCGTCAGACCACGAGAGTCTTGCGAAATCCTTCGTATCTTTTGAAACGCACTGCAGTGCATAGACAATGGTGGGAAGAGAGATATTCAGACTTCGAACGAAAAACCGATTTATGGACCAGATGAGGATAGATCCTCGCGGGACACGCGCATTCGAAATCCTCGCACAGTGAGTGGTTCAATTCCTCAGTGGCAGAACGATAAACACAGTGTCCCATGGTCAAAGTGGGAGACTTGGGCAGTGATTTCAAGATTTCGCGGCGGGACTCATGTCCTCAGCTGACGGTCTCATAGCCACCGGGTGAGACAGTGCTAGCAAGACTTCCAGCCAGCACAATACACGGAGCACATGGGTCTTCTATGGCTCAAGTGTTGAGAGAACTCGTAAATACGGGTTTGCGGATATAAGAGAGGTCCGATGTGGCCCAGGTGTGAGGAACGCCAGAATCTTCAAAACAACCCATGGTGGTGTGGCCTTGCAACCTCAAATAAAAGCAGGCAAAGAAAATTTCAGAAGCCTTTGCTTAAGGGAATTTCGGGGAATTCCAAAAAGGGCATAAGCAGCCTGCTGGACTTTTGTGTAACTCGACTAAAATTGCAATTTCTGGGAAACAGGCTATTCTGGTGATAGTAACTCGATCTTCACGCACAGTCTTCTCTTTCTCCATAACTGGTATTCTGTTTATAAATAAGCGCTTACATTGACGTCATGACATAAGCGAGCTTTTCACAACTCTAACGTAGTTATTGCATGAATAACTATCGATATTCCCAAGTGAATGTTAGCGAAATGATGACGTTATCATCACATCACTTGTCCTATCACAGCAAGCTAGAAAAGTTAATCTTTTGCCCCGCAATATACCAGTTGTACTCTGTTGGAGGATACTTGGCCAGTGCGGCCGTTCACAGGGACATTATGGCGCCATGTACGTACCTTTATGCAGCTTGCGACACTGATCCGAGCCACCCCCCCCCCCCCCACCACCTCTTCGAAACTTCTCCATGCCTGGTCACTGTCATGCTTTATGCCCATTTTCGTTGTTCACAGATAGACTCCTAGTCTTGTCGAGTGAGTCACTTCGTAGGGCAGAGCAACAGTGCTGGCCACATATTTAGCAGGCTATTCGTTTTAGGCTATCAGCTTTTGAGATATCAAATATCCATATCTCAGGCACGGAATGAGCTATCAAGGCGAGGCTCGAGAGTATACCTTCTTCTCTCAACTCTGCGCTCCCTAATGGAATTCATTTAATTGTTCATTTGTTTACTTACACTACATCCGAAGGTGCGCGCGCAAGTGAAAAATAGCAAGCTAAACGGTGTTGGAAGTTCGTGTTCGGAGCAGCATGCATTGTCTGACAGAGTTTCAATGGAGATGCGACGTTGAAACATGAGGTTTTAACATTCCTTTAGTGCTTAGTAACTACACCGTCTGTGAACAGGTCAGCGAAACCGGCACAAAAGGGTTATTTGACAGCACACTATTTGCAAATACTTGGGTCAAGCACATCTAAAGAAAAAGTCAAAAATCAATCCGCTGTAAGTGATGGGTAGGAATAGCTCTTCCAAGAGAGTGTTATTCTCAGACGAGCGTATTGCTGAGAATTGTGAGAAGCATGATGAATAATGAAGGGAGACGAAGATTTCTAGAATGCATTAAGAAAAGAAGGCAGAAGACACCGCTCGTGTAACTAACAACCTCATTTCACTAAGCGATGTATGAGAAAAAAAAAACGGCTAGTCCTGAAGGTGGAATAAATCGTTAATGTCGATTCTTCGTAACTTGTTACGAAATACCGCTCGTGATAATTCGTCTGGGAGCTTCTCGGGCCGTCCCGCTGTTCTAAGAAGAATTCGAAGTAGAATAAGAAAGTTCACGACTAACCATCATATGCGAAAAGCGTAGACACCAAGTCTACCAGTTCTTGGTCTGAAGGCCAGAATTTGCTAGATTTAACCTTTAGTTCTAGCTTCATTACTCAAAAACGAAACACGGGGTTTGCTGCTCTTTGCAGATGGAATGCAGCAGTTCTTCCTCTTGCAGCAATGTCTGCATTCCATTTCTTGGGGGGTGTGGCTTGCCAGGTTGTGCTGCGTTTGCCTTATCCAGTTATCCGAGAGTGCAATAATTATTATTTTTGGATGAGCTTGGGTAAGTGTCCACTTACCCAACTCTGCAGTACGAACACAGCCCTGTGCCCAGATTGAACTGCAACCCTAGGTTAGAGACACCCAAACCAGTTCATCGCCCCCGAAGCACAACCTTCTAGGGGCGAACGCAGCTCGTGGGGCGACAAGATAAGCTTTCACCTCGTGTAATTGCTGTTGAAACATGTTCAGCCTGCGTTCGGCCTGCGTTCGCCGTCCCGGAATTTCTGAGACACCAATGCTCCCAACATTTCTCCAAATCCAAAGCATGGAAAACGTGGAAATTATCCAAAGCACAATATTTACATCGCTTAGAAGTGCTTAGAAATATCCAACTGCAGATCAGAGGTCGGAAGAAAATTTCTCGGGTTCTATCCTTCGGTTGAACTCATAACTACAATGGATTATTATTTCTTGCCAGATTTAATTCGATGTTGTTAGCACTGGCACGTTAACGAGCTCTTTTTCGTTCGCTGTTCTGATAGTCACATACCCATATTTTCTAGCCTTTATGTAAGATTTGTCATCATTTCGTTACCATGAATTAACAAAATTCAATCTCCATACACTTAACCATTTAAGCCTTCGGACAGGGTGATCGCTCCTTCTCGAACTTCCAGAACATTCAGTCATTTGTAGGCGAAAATATAACGAAACTGCGTTCGATGGGGTTCTTGAAAGGAAAGGGCAATGAACGAAAATGATCCATCGCTTGAAAGTTCGCACAGAAAGCAAGCAACCCACTTTTTCACAAAGAGCACAGCAGATCGTACCGTCCTGGAATGTCCAGGTGATCAGCCCTCTGAGAAACTTCCATTTTTTTATTGTATTACTTTCTCTTGATCTTCAGCAAGATTCGAGTCAGTTTTGTCTGCCTGAGAAACGAAGGAATTATCAGTTTGGTGCATAATTAATGCGGCTTTTTTCGCGACTAATTTTCTCGTTTGAAATTAACGCTTCTCGGACGGTTTTTTATATAAATAATCCTCTTCTTTCAATTAGTAACGGTGCTATTGGAAACCGTATCACATCTACCATCTTATGCTCTACCACTTCGGGAAAGGTTGAAATGCAGCACAGCCATCCCGCGATTCTCAACGAAATTTTGGCTGAAGAAAACTCAGTAAAGTCGAGCCAAAAAATATTTAAATAGTTTGAATAGGACGGTACAATCGCGCAGATGAAGAAGAAAGAGCTCTACGATCAAATTTCGCCGACCAGGAGCGCTTGGCAGCGTGAAAGGGAAGAAGGTTCAATTGACGAGATTTCTCAGAAATGGAGCCTGCTCGTTTTGGTGCTGAAAATCGGTGGGAATTGAAACTTGTTTCTGTCTGAGAGTCTGTGCTTACCCATTTGACCAACCTCCATGCTTTTCCGAGCCTTTTGAGAAGACGTATCATGGTCGAATGGTTAATAATGAAGAGTTCGGACGGCATTCTCGTTGTCAAGCTTTCGTCCTCTTCCAGGCTGCTCAACATTCTTGGTGCTTGGAGCTTGATGGCCAATGTCTTCTTTCTTCATCTATGAAGCTCATACTTTACGAATATGAACAATCGTTCAACTTAACCTTGCTGACTGGTCCATCTTCGAGAGCCTCGCTAAGATCGCGCAATGATTGTGCTGTATTTCAACTTTTCACGAAGTGACAAAGAATATTTTGGCAGAGATGGATGAAGTTTTTGATAGCTCCTTTACTAAGTGAAAAGAGAGGATTGTTTTCATGAGAAAACCACTCGAAAAGCTTCAATTTTTATCGAGAAAAGAAGGCGCGAAAAAAGCCGCATTAATTATGCACCAACCTAATGTATTTCCCTGTGGAGCCCAACCAGGCATCAGAAATGAACATATCTCTCCAGAGATAGCATGATTTTGAGAACAAATCATCCATCAGCGTCGCAAACTGCACTAGGGAGTACACGGCCCCACGACTGATCACGAGGCTTCTTCCTATAGTCCACCTTAAAAGATAGGAAATGGTGATGAATCCACGATGGCTCAAGGCTAACGTTCTGCAACGGGCCCGCAAGGGTATGATGTAGGGTAAAAATGGAAGGATGGAAGCAGTTCTGAAAATTCTTTCTGTCATAAGGGACGTTTCCAAAGTTGAGCTGTTTCGTCCAAGGAAAAAGGAAAAGCAAAGGATTTCAACGCAATGACATGAGCTCTATAGCCGCTCTAAGCCTACTCAATAACAACTCATATAACCTAAGAGATCGGAAATATGTCGCAATTTGCCACTGTAATAGCTCGAAGTTAAGTGCGAGGCGGACCCATCGTGGCACGGAGTATCCATCTCATCTTAGAACTGGGGCCACTCTTCAGAACAGAGCTTTTCTATTTTCATCAGAAAAATGGAGTAGATGTAAAAAGCACTGGAGAATTCTGGGGTTAGGACGGAATTCCGTTTTCGCTCTTCCTTCAAGAATTTCATTGTATTTTTGAGAATATGCCCAGTCAGAGCAAATTTTCTTAGATTTTCGTGGTTCACAGCATCAACGGCACGCTCAGTTTCATTTTAACAGCATTTAAAGTGAGAAGAGACCCTGCTGCATTGATTTTATACTAGATGGCCCAAACGTGACGTTTAAGTGAGCCACTACATCTGCTCATGTAGCAACTGCGTTTACTGGAGTGGTGCGCAGAGGGAATCCTGTACTGGGATTTGCCTCTCATGCAGTACTAATCTGAATCCAATGGATTGCTGTGTGATTCGACCGTTCAAGAGCAAATCAAATGCTAGATTATGTAAAAGCTTGAGCTTGTACCATAAGGCTGCGGAAAAGCTTTGGAGGGACTCAGACAAGAAATACCACCGTCCCGCGATACCTCGCAGATTACTTTGAGCTGCTACAAAGGCAAATGGCGGCACATTGCCTATCTGTTAGGTTATTTGAGTTGCTAGTAAGTTGTTTTAGTGCGGCCACAGAGATCATGCCATTACGTTGAATTTTGCTGTTATGGTGGTACTAAATATCGTGTGCTAGAACTTATGGCGCACCCTGTAATGCGAGTGGGGCGTACATACGTCGAAAAATGGAACAATATCTTTTTTGTTTAGCGTAATTCACAAAGTTCGAGTGAGTTCATTGAAAAACAACGGTTTACTTGTGTTTTAAGCTTGCGAGGTGGGGTGTCAAGTCCATGAAAAACAACATTCTCATCAAGTATTTCATGTTGAACCGATCCCTGCACCATGATCATATAAAATGGAATTTTCTGTCTTTGTTAGTAACGTCATAGCTATTTATTTATTTATTTATTTATTTTCCACGCCAAAGGCGCACTATACATTCTAGCTAAGGAGAATAGTGTGGCAGTGAATAATGAATAAGGAAAAATTGTGCATGAATTAAATAAGGGAGAAAGGAACAAAAACTGAGCATCACTGAGGAGCTACTCGATATTTAGTGTACCTGAGCGAAACAATGAATGAATAAATAATCGACATCGCCATTCCCTTTTATCCAGTTGAAGGGCTGGCTAAACTGCTCTTGGAATTTTTGCTGAGAATAAAAAGACGTTGGGTCTGAAACGAACACTAGAAACTGCCGGATACAGAGTTCACCACCCCTGTAGGCCTAATTGCGCATTGGCTGTTCTACAGTAAGGCTCAGATTATCCGCAGCAAGCAGGGCCCAGGTGTTTTAAACTAGTCTCAGTAAATTCGTCTAGTTGCAGTTTTCATCTTGCCGACCATAACAACTTCTACTCGCTTTCTATTGTTCAGAAGAGTGCATCGTGGCAGCACCGTCTTATCAAACACTTTATCATTAAGGACCGCTTACAGCTAACATTTCTCAACGGTATTGTCATCGCTGCTGCATCAACATCTCACTGATACGATTAATTCTCCACTATTCTCATGTATGCCTACAAAAAACTCTTATTTTTACTAGCAAGTGTCAATGCCGTTAAAGCTGTTGTGTGCTTATACGGTAAGCCTTGATCCTTTTGCATTAGCAAACCGTAACAAATTGCCACTGAATTCGTCAATTAAGGAATACTTAACATACTCAGTCCACAGGGAGTTGGGGCAGTGTACGGTGATCAAACCAATCAAAACAAATAAGGCTGTGTAAGAAAATTGACCACAACATCAATGAGATTACTAGGGCAAACGTGTCAATACCAATGTTAATGTTAATGATGTTCACCCATTATTAACACAGGCGTCAACATGTTTACCCTGATTAAGATTACTCTGGGTAATCTCAATGACGCATTCAGGCCCACATCTGCGTCTCATAGGCTCTCTTATACCCGTCACCGTGTGGGCTCAGTTTTCTGAGACCATTTTTCTCAGTAATGTAATAACTTGATCCTAATGCCGCTCCATTCCCTAACCAAAATCCGTGAGTCAGCTAAATTGTTATATCCTGGCACTTCATCGATCCTAAATGCCTTGTTTAGTCGTTCTGAGCACAGCTCACCTACTGCTAGTACATATCTATCGAATTAATCATTTCCACTTGTATTTACTGATTCCTCATAGAGTTCACAATGGGATATGCTAAGACTGAATTATTCTATCGCTCCAATCTCACTACGATTCTGCATACATCACTCCCTCGATATGTTGAGAACAGGATGAGTGCAGTTTTGCAGCCAAATTTCGAATGAATGTATACTTTTCCTGAAGTTGTCTCGGTGCTTTAGAAAACAGATATCATTTTTTGAACTTGGGCATCTTAGCACAGATGCAGTTTTGTTGCACATCTTTAAATAAAGTGACGCAATTCACAGTTTTGTTACGGAAGCATTAGACCTACACGCGTGACAGAAAATAGAGTGCTTCCTTCATTGTCGGAGACTCAAAACTCATCCATTGATGTGCGGCTTAACCTGAACGCATGGCTTCGTAAAAAAAAGCGCCCTTTGGATTCCCGTATCGCATAACATCGTATTCTTGAATATTTTTCCGTGATCTCTCAGCCAATCCGCCACCAACTACGATATTAAACTGTAAAAATAAAAGGAAAGATAATCGTTGACGTATTTGCTGAGCGTTTTGTGGAAGCACAATAGAAGTACAAAGTCCATTACGTAGAATTAAATGATAAAGTGGGACGTTTAAGGCTCAAACAACGGCTGGAACTGGCGCCCAACAACATTCCAGGGCTGTGACAACAGATTCTGTTTGAAGTGAGTGACAGAACTTGTCATTTTTCTTAAGCAACCTCAACAAATAATATATAACAGACGACGCCTGGATACCAAAGGCGCCTCCCCTACTTTTCTTAATCTTTCCTTGAGATGCTGGAAGTGTTCACAGAGTCAGTGCTCTAAAAAAGCTGGAAAGTTTGCAACAGCATAATTTGTTCCTTTATTTTTGCCATAATTTTGTTCAAATCTTTGATTTTAGTTAAGGTGAAGGAAAACTGCGTTTGTAGTCTCCCGGCCCAGCAACATTCGTCGGCATAACCCTTGTTTCCTCTCCCATGTATTCGTTTTTCCCTGCCCAACATCATGAGAACCTCACTCCCATTTGATCTAAGGGGCAATTTATACTAGTTGCGTGTGCAGTCGCGCGTCAGACGCACGCATCTAATTGCGAAGGATTTTTCATGAAGACCGGTCGACGTGGCATGCAAATCCTCAATAAAGAAAACGCGCGGCAGCCGTGAACGTCATGTGCGTCAGTCGCATGCATCAAGTATAAATTGCCCTTAACTAGAGAAGGATACTCACATTATCACCACCGTTATAACCTGCCACCCATGTGCCTCAGAATATGGAATCCTTTAGACAGTCACAAGGATGAAGTTTGGTAAGGACAATTGTTTCTAATACGCCTCATCTATAACAGCGTTCTAAAGCGAAAAAGGTCCTTGTTAGAAACACAAACGTCTTGTCTTCATAAATATGGACGAAAGGAAGATTCATGAGGCAAAAGGGAATTTGATTTTAAGCTTCTTGCTCTTGAGAAGCGAGACGTGCTCACAGATTCTAGTGTGCAACTGCTTAAAAAACAAAGATCAAGAAACAGCCAGCACCATGACTATTTAAACTCTATGCGACTGATACTTAGAAGGCTAATATGAGTAGTTCAGCGGATCCGCGATGTGGAGTCACTGAAATCCTTCACTGATTATTCCTCGATCTTCCCTCGCCTACTATTTCAAGTTTATCTATTATATGTACTTCCCCTTGAATGATCACCTATATTTTGATAAAAACTGCATTAAGTTTTTTAATCATGAAAGAAGAAATTTAAAGCTGTAGACATTAACAGCTGCTTCGGAAACTCACCAGTAGGAAGATCGAAGTCCTACCTTTTTTTAAGTAGCCTTCCTATGCTTCTAAGAAAAACTACAAGATAATACTAATAAGACGTGTACCTAATCCCACAATATTCTGTTACCCAAGTTGCTAGGTGGATGTGCAATCGAAAAATATTGCTTCAATCATTGGAAAGTGTTTGCAAAAAAACTCTATCTAAGCTACCATTTTCAGTATAACCATGCCTGTGGACGTTGGTGATTCAACGCTGTACTTATGTGATGTCTACAACATGTGTCAGGTAAAGGATTTTCAGGAATTAAACAAAAATAATCGGTGTATGAAAGGCACGACATGAAGTCTCTTGCCACCTACATATGTTCTTTTGACCCATTCGAATTCTCTAACCATCAAAGATAGGGAAATTGAAAATAATAATAGGTCACATTGAGTATTTCTCCAAATTAAGTCGATACTAGCTACTTGTGCCTGGACTGCGAAAAAAATTGCTCACGCCGCCACTTTTCCGTGTACAATGCTAAAAGTATGGGAGCCTTTCACATAGAACAGCTTACAAAAAAATTATGCAACAAGTCTGCGCTCAATTTCTCTTTTCATAGTCACGAAAAGACAGGATAAAACCATTGATGATTGAATGAAAATGTATTTCAGAAAAAATACGAAAATAAAATATGTAGGTTCAAATTTTCCAGCAGCTAAAATAAATATGGCTATAATTCGAAATGAATGGACTCGAAAAATACTTAGTTCTAGTTCTACACAATTTAGGGAGAGGGTTGCGAGACCGACGCAGCTGGCAGGAGGAAATGTTGCTGCTCAATAGACTTATGCAACAGTGCACACTATTCTGCAGTTCTCCTCAATGGCATAGCCTTCATGACACTTGCTCGATTCTTTTTGTTTTGATTTAATGTAATTATGTATATTGTAATTATATATTCGCACGACATGACCCAGCTCTGACATGAGTTGGCTGGCAATTAACACAGTAATTTTATTAAATTCACTACATTTACATATACACATTCTGAATAAACATATTACATCTTATAAAAAAAGATTTCTCACCTGAAACCGAAGAACTTAGATCGAAGGAATTATAAAAAAGAAGGATCAGATCCATGAAAAAAAAAAGAACAACGAAGGACGAAAGAATACAACATACACTAGAAAATCATTTGGAAAAAAAGATTTTTTCATAAACTTAAGGACATTCACGAAAAATCTACCTAAGCCTCGAAAACCGCTGAGCAGTGTTGAGGCCACAAAATAGTTGGAATCTGTTAGATGGTCCAGGTAAGATGGAGAAATACCCGCAGACGTGGTGATAAACAGCGAAGTGTTGAACGCCAACAAACACGTGCATCTAAAATAACAGAGCTCAGGATCAACTGGAATTTTTCGGATGAACTCAGTTACTTATTTATTTAATACAATGATTGAAGAAGCAAATCAGTGCGCCAAAAAAAAACCATGTCGTGTTAGTGCCAAACTCAAAACCTGTGACGGAGAAAGTAAGGTGATTAATCTATGAGTTCCTCCACAAATAAAAAGAGCTGGGAATTCCATCTGAGGCATCATGACAAGAAGACACACATGACCGCCAAGAACCCTGACGTAAAATGAATTGCCTGAGCGCACATTTCATTCTCCACCAGGGTATGATTGGAAAATTATAGAGAACGGTGAAGAGATCAGTGAGCGATTGAATTCATAGGTTGCTGAACTGATATTTGGAAAGCAAATCGAAATGCCTAAAATAATCTAAGCACAGATTCCCAAACTGGATTTCATTTCTTGAACTTTTATCACAGCTCTGGTATTCTGACAACTCTTTACACGCAGCACAGCTCACAAGGGAAGTGCAACAGGCCAGACTCGCAAATCGGAATGAAACCTATCTGGCTTGAATCTTTGTTGGAGAGGGTGTTACAGTATATATTTCATTATTGCCCTCGATTCCAAAAAACAAAAATCCCACCACAGTACCATATGCGCTGCAGCACTCGTCCGTCAGCGACGATGTGGCCGAGTGGGGAGGATGCTGCACTGTCAGCTCGAGAGTTTGAACCCCGTCATGCGCACCTACCTGTTTTGCTCTCTCATTTTTTTATTCCCCCTGTGTTGTTGAAATCAAATTTAAAAGGTTAGAAGATAATACTTATCCTTACTGACGCACTAGGCACGGAATAACTACGTTATATAAAACCTGCTTTTCTCCCTCGATTAGCTATAAAGTAGCAGTCACTTTTCACGACTGTAACTCAAAATCTTTCCCACTCGGTTCATAATGTTCGAACCTTCACGCGTCGTGGCCCTTTTATTGGCTCGGTTTGGTCCGGGTGATGGCAACTGTGCAACTCGTGATGAGCGGAAGTTGGCCGAAGCATTTGGAAGGATTCTTCTTGAGGCTGCTCACTGCGAGCTTACAATAGCAGATGAAGAAGAACTAGAAGTCGATGATGAGGAAAAGATGGACGAGGAATGGGATATAATGTCCGAAATTGATGAGGTTTGCTCTCCCCTCCCGTATGAATCGGGATTTGTCGGATTCGGCGGAAAGCCCATACCCGTAGAGCAGGTATTTTCTTCCCCATTTTCTGATGATGCCATTTGGAAACCACACATTTGGGGAGTACCCCTTTTTAAGGTCAAATCGGCGATTGCTTATTACCGCTCCACGAGCAAAGGATCCCGCCCGCTCGCTGCTATGCAGCACAGATTTCGTTGGATACAGTGCAAAAACCATGTTGATAAATTGAGGCAGATAGAGAAAGAAGGTGAAATTTTGCAAGTTTTCGGGTTCCATATTTCTTTTGGTGATTTAGACGAGATTAGAGCTATTTTAGATGAGATTAGAGCAGAGAAATGTGCATCTCTGAAGAGACTCAATTTTTTGCTTGAGGAAAAAGTTGCGGAAAAGTTCGAAAAAGGGTATACTGATTTAGATCCAGGCTCTTTCCTCACTCCAGTGGAAGCCTGCTTCCCCTCTGATCTCTGCAGTGAATGCGACTGTAATGATTGTAGCAGAATTTCTTTCATTGTCTGCGCGTATTGTTCTCACCGCTTTTGCTTTGAACACTTCATTGTCTGTGTGCACCGTTGCTGCCAGTAAATGCTTTCTCATTGACCATCCTTTTTTTGTTTTGAATGAAAATTTTACAATTTTCTAGCGACTCGAGGGAAAGCTGTACGATCACTAAACTACGTTCATAGCATAGTAGTTATTCTATAGCTAGTACGTCAGTAAAGACAAGTGTTGTCTTCTAGCCCTCCAAAATTGATTTCAATAACATAGGAGGAATAAAAAACAAAAATGCAAAACGAGTGTCAATGACGGGATCCAAACCCTCGACCTCCTGCCTATCAGTCCGCATCCTCTCCACTCGGCCACGTCGTCGCTGACGGACTAGTGCTGCAACGCATATAGTACTGTGGTGGGATTTTTGTTTTTTGGAATCGAGGGCAATAATGAAATATATACTGTAACACCCTCTCCAACAAAGATTCAAGCCAGATAGGTTTCATCCCGATTTTCGAATATGGCCTCTTGCACTTCCCTTGTCAATAAATGTGGGAAAAGTGAAAAATTGGCAGCTGTCTGTCCGAGTAATAAGGGTAGTACCTTACGACCTTACGAAACGAGGTCAGTCAAACGGTTTGCCCTGAAGGTTGTCAATATTTTCATAGATATAATAGGTTACAGTGAGGGACTACATTAGAAACTCACCAAACTCTGCGCCCTCATAGAGACGTATTTCTAAGATAACATAATTGACTTCTAGGCTGTGTCGCAGTGGATATGATCAGCTATAGGGCATTCAGAAAGGAGTCGGTACTGGTGCATTCACGGACTGGAGGTGAATGGTGCGATTGTGCACTATCAAGCATGCTTGATATTGATTGAAAGTGGCCGCGTATCAGTCCATGATCCCTCCACCAATACCGACTGCCGGTTGAATGGGCTGTATTTACGCATGTCTAATGAAAAATAATGTTCTGACAGACTTCAATTTCACCAATAAAAGACTCGAAAGCCAAGAAATCCTTTCAATTTCACCAATAAGAGACTCGAAAGCCAAGAAATCCAATGATTTATCATTCATATGATTTCGGGAGTTAATACATTATATTTCTTGAATATTTCGGAAACTTCAACAATTCACCACCCCAATACTCAATTCATTTGCAGGGGTAATAGTTTGAGCTTCCCCAGTAACAAGAATTCGCATTAATTAAGAGTGCAGGAGGTTGACTTCGACACAGAAAAAGAACTTACGAGTAAAGCTATTCGTCCATAGGTTCGCTGTATCCTTGTGTGTGATCCACCTTGAAGTATTCCGCAAATTCGCCGGGAACTTCAAGTTGTACTTTTTTCAACAGTCGCAGGTTTTCTTCACCACACTCCTTGAAAGCCTTAAAATGCCAATAAAATGATAACAATATTATTATACAATAAGTATAACCAAATATGATATTTGTGGGTATATGGATTCGTCGCACAACTTTTCAACCAGGCTGACATTCCTTTCTAGTCTTTTAAGGAATAATCCAAAAGCCATCTTAAGAAAAACTCATGCAAACCTGCAGCAAATCATATTCGTGAAGAAGCCTTGATAGATCCGCCGGATAATCAAACTCTTTCAACAGCTTTAAATCCGATGTCCGTTTGCGATCTAACAAAGCCATTAGAGACAGCATGATCTAGGAATAATTACGTTAATTCGTACTACAGCAGTATCTGCTAGACGTTTAATGAGGAGGATCTCAAAACCAACGCAAATTAGGATAATGGTCAGCTTGTTTGAGAGTTTCATGAAAAAAAAACCTGGTCGCAGTCACTGCGGAGTCCAAACAGAAGACGACAGAAGTGGGTCTGCGGTGAGATAAAATTTGTTAAAATTATTTCAAAAGTTTTTTTCCTGCAAAAAAAGGATATTGGTTGGCGAGATATGGACAGAAAAATTAAGAGAAGCTGAAAAATCGGGAGATGTCTTTCTGAGGAAGAAAAAGAAGTATGGCCTTTTCTTCTCATCTAGAAAATGCAGATAACGGCTCAATACTCACTATGTACTGTTATACTCGAAAAAAAAAAATAATCGACAGCTTGCAGAGTCCAGTTCCTCGACGTCAAATCATAACTATAACATCCTTTTATGGATGTGCAGCAACTAGACATGGAACACCTTCGTACAAAGACATTTTGTGGAGAAAAGACGACATCATTATAAAAGCACACTTCTGAATGGATCCTTTTAAGCGTAGAACATTGCTTCTTCTCGAAGATGTTTACAAAAGCCTGTGTGTGTACCCTTTTCGAGAACTCAGAAAATAACCAGCTTCCTACGCATTTTTCAAAAAAAATTGCAGCAATTTCCCAATGGGCGATTCCTTAACTGCGAGAATGGACGGTTGTAGCGTATTCCTGACCAAAAGCCCTCAGAAGTGACATCTATGAAAGGATCCGTGAACGCTCCCGAGAAGGAAACTATTCCAAATTGGAAGAGTTTCTGGACAATATGTGATACATCGTGGAATCATTACCGCTGACTAGTCATCACTTATAATTCAGAAGGTGAGTCGTTCAGACTGATTACTTTTACTTTTGCCCGGAAACTCAACTACTTTAGAGGGACACAACCTCTCCTTTCCAGGATCCTCCGAGAATCCCGCCAATGAAAGATGAGAAGATCAACTTTGCGAATTACATAAGTGACTTTCAGTTTTTCGGCAGCAGACAATACTAAAGAATATCAGCTTCTTCGAAATGCCCTCATGACCAGGACTCATTGCCTTTTAGACAGGACAATGACCAATTTTTGACGAAACCTACTTTTATGAGCACTCGAATGGTCGAGCCAAGATTATGAAAACGATTTTCGATCAAGTGCTGCTTTCAAAAAAAAAAAACCCTCGAAAATAAATTGTTGGGAGGCAGCACTTGGGAACCCGAGATAATTAGGCGCAGCCGAGGATCTGCCTGTGGGTAGGGTTGGCAGATTCAGATACCGTCTGCCGAGCAATTACCGCTGGGTCATACCAACGTCGTCCATCATCGGTAGGCACCGCTCACGTCGCGCGCGAGTCCGCATCGCGATAAATGCGTATGAATAGCTTGGAAAAAGATACACCGAGATGAAATGATCAAATTCATCAATTGAACTCCTCAAACAAAGATGTAGTGTTGTAATAGTCCTGATAAACCAGGAAGATTTCAAAAAATAAGGTGCGATGCCAGTAACTATGTGGAATATTCCATTCTTCAAAAATACTCGATCTTTTGAGCAATTCGAAATCCAGTAATTTCGAAATATTTACATACAGTTCGATTAATGGTCTTTTCCAAGACATTCCATTCTTGAATTATTCAAATAATGGATCTTTCAAACAAAGGGATGAACGAATTATTCAGATATCGGACTTTTTGGCTACTTAAAAGGATAAAAGTAGTAATTATTTCTAGAACTGAAAAAATTCGAATTCACATTCACACCTCACTTCGTTTACATCTCTCTTACTGTTAACTCTTTTTTTATTAACATTTCACTTCTATTATTATTTGTTGACGAAGATTATTCTATTATCACGAGGATAATAATTGTTCCTGAAAATGACTCACATTTTTTCCGACAACGAATGAATGAGCAATTTGAATACATCCATTCTTATTCTTCTTCGTAACTTTTACGCATTCGAATTGATCGATATACCCAGAATCAGCCTTCGGAGAGCCACATGCGAAGATACATCCCCGAGGTAACCCTGGAGGCACCGAACGTATCCTCAAGGCCATTTTGACGCGTCCTAGTAACCAGAGGATGCTCTGATTGGCCGATTAGCAAGCGAAATAACACCCACATTGCAACCAAATGTTGGGTAGCCATTATAGATGACACTGATAGCATCCCAAATTCGAAAACTTCAATTATCAAATCAAACGTTGAACTAACGAAAAAATTGAAATTGGATTAACTTAAGCATCAAACAACTAGATATAATCGAAATTCACACATACATAAGTGCAAGCTCTCATATATCTAGTTCTTGCATCACACTCTCAATCTCAGTGCACTTAATTCATGAGGAAGGCTTTCCGACTTCGACGAAGTCGCGCGACCCAACGCGACGCTACGCGGCGAAGTGGGCGGGACCGATGCTGAGCGTAACGCAAGGCTTTAGTGAGGTTGCCAATAAATCCGCAGCAGATTTGCTGACAGTTCACGACCGCCATTAGCAGGCTGGCAATTATCTCGGGTTCCCAAGTGCATGGAGCCTAAATTGTTGTCGCGAGAATGGTCAAATCGACAAAACGAGAAAACAATTTGAGGCTCCAGGTTAAATATCTGAAATTTGCAATCTCGAGTGAACTACGTAGAAGAAAGACAGAGGCGGGAATCTAGAAATTCTAGAAAAAAAACAATTACTAATTTAAATGACCATAGAACCATGGTTTCCGATAACGTTCTACGTGACCAATGACCAAGACTGGTGCTCAATACTAGAAGCTAGAGCTGTAATTGTGACAGAACTGGAAAAAAAAGTGGAGAAGAGGAAAGAGAGAGAAAACAAGTGCTAAGTAGGTAATAAAAGAGTAAATATCCACACGAACTTCAAAGAATGATGATGAATAGAATTTATGCAAGAAAGCCACATGTTTTGTTAGGCTCGAACCAGACTCGGCGGCGGAGGTATGGGCGATGCCCGCGCTTTGTGACCCCTCGGCTTCCTGGGGCGGGGAGGCGGCACTTAGTTACCCAAGGTGTTAGGTGCAGCTGAAGCGAGGCTTGCGGAGTAGACGGATCGCAGCAAATATCTTTCCGCTCAGATTTATCTTTGGGTTCTCAGAGCACTTTAAGTCCTTCCCATTAATTGCGAATTGGTGTTTCGAGGATTCAGAAAGGAAAATGAAGTTTAAAAGGATTTATCACCGATAATAGCCAAGATAAGGGAGAGGTTCTTCAAAACATTTTTAAGTAAATTCGTCTAGTAATTTCGTTTCGTTAAATAGTTGTTCACACGAAAAAGTGGGCAAGAACAATTTTATCACTCTATCATAAAAATCGCTACCAAAATTAGGGCACTGCATTGATGTCTTCGTGCTGACATTAACTGTGAAGCGTGTTCGCTTCCCTTCGTGCCAGATGCCACGGGTAACTAAGGACCCGCACCCCATTATTGTACTGTTCTCCGTATCTGCTATTTAACATTATGATTGGATTTGGCCCACCATCCCGTTAATTCTCTTAACTCGCTAAATACCCTTAGAAGCATTTAAATCAATTTAAAAGCTTTGAACACGATTTGTGACTCTGTGGAAATGTCTCTAAGCATTTTCTTGTTTGTTATGATCACTCTTTACTATTTTTCGGCTTTCTTTGGCGATACATTTTAGTTTTCGAATTTGAGGCGTAATACGTTGGTGGTAGCCTCTCGCCGCCCCACGACGCCCCAGGGGGCGTCGTGGGGCGGCGAGAGCCAACAAACAAGAAAATGCTTACCAACAAACAAGAAAATGCTTAGAGACACTAGTGGCCCCGTAAGCCACGTTATTGTGCTACTTTCCGTAGTGTGACAGTATTGACCCGTTGTGGTTTTTCGTGCGCGCCAACAGGTTGTGTGAGATTCACACCCTCAACTCGAGCTACACTATCTCACAACTGTATATGTATATCCACATATAAAATTATTCAGTCGAAAAAGAGCACATAGCGTAGCGAATGAGAGAAGAGAACTCACAGAATCCGTGAATCAATTTGTTTTGTTGTTTCTATCTCTGTCTTTCGCGAGCAGCGAGCATACCAAGGACAGCGTGAAATACAGAACACAACTGCTTTTGTGTTGTACAAACCACTCGGTCAATAACTCAGTAAGCCAATCATACAAACACACCCTCAGCATCACCACTGTATGTGACTATCCCATCCTTCTAGTTCAAACCAAACTCATTCTAAAAACTTTATACTTTCCCAAAGTTTTGAACAAAAACTGAAAACAAATTATTGTGAAAAGAGAATAAGCATCCCGATCGCTTATTTCCACCAACCTTCTTCGTCATTACTCACCGATATTCACCGACACGACGTGGCTCATTTATACTAAACCAAAAAAGTTCTAAGTGATGATTAAGAAGGTGATCAATACTCAAATCCACGTGGCCTAGGGAAGGGAGATGATCAACAGGGTTGATGGTATAAATGAGTAGGAGCATAAGTTATTGGTTATTTTTCGCTTAAGCTCAGGAAACGAAGATGCTTCATGAGATTGGTGGGATACTTGGGGAGGCGATCCACGGTGTTGGCGGAATACATGGGATGGGTGCGTAAATTATTGCTTAGGCTTTTGCCTGAGCTTCCGGAACGGAATGTAATCCACTGGTTGGGGGGATACATGATGTGGGTGCGCAAGTTATTTTCTAGACTTTCGTCTGAGTTTCTAGTAAGGGAGGTTGTCCACAGAGTTGACGAGATACGCACTTTTGCCTGAGTTTCTAGTAGTGGAGGTGGTCCACGGGGTTGGCGAGAAACACTGGGTGGGTGCGCAATTTATTGTCCAGGCTTTTGTTTGAGTTTCTGGAAAGGGAGGTAATCCACGGGCTTGGAGGGATACATGAAGTGGGTGCGCAAGTTACTTTCTAGACTTTTGTCTGAGTTTCTTGGAAGGGAGGCAATCCACGGGGTTGGCGGGATACATGGGGTGGGTGCGTAAGTTATTTTGTAGACTTTTGCCTGAGTTTCTAGTAGTGGAGGTGGTCCACGGGGTTGGCGAGAAACATTGGGTGGGAGCGCAGATTATTTTCTAGACTTTTGCCTGAGTTTCTTGGAAGGGAGGCAATCCACGGGGTTGGCGGGGTACATGGGGTGGGTGCGTAAATTATTGTCTAGGCTTTTGCCTGAGTTTCTAGTAAGGGAGTTGGTCCACAGGGTTGACGAGATACATGAGGTGGGTGCGCAATTTATTGTCCAGGCTTTTGTTTGAGTTTCTAGTAAGGGAGGTTTCTAGTAAGGGAGGTGGTCCACGGGGTTGGCGATAAACATTGGGTGGGTGCGCAAGTTACTGTCCAGGTTGATGCCTAAGCTTCTGGAAAGGGGGGTAATCTACGGGGTTGCTGAGATACATGAGGTGGATGCGCAAGTTATTTTCTAGACTTTTGCCTGAGTTTCTTGGAAGGGAGGCAATCCATGGGGTTGGCGGGATATAGGGTTATCAAAAAGTTTCCGGCCTAGAGTACTTCCAAAAGATCTACAGCGAGCAAATTTTGTTGTAGTAAAATACAGGTCCCTCGAACACTAATACACTTTTCATGGCTCGATTTGAATTTTTCAAACCGTTCAAGGAGCTGCTTTCCTCATTTGACTCAGAGTATCTTTCAACAGCCGACTCTTTGACGTTTTCAACATCCAGTCCCATCGTGTGAAGATGCTGTTTCAAATTTCCAGACAGAAAATAGTTGCTGGGTGCAAGTTCCAAACTATAGGACATGTGATTCAGTAATTCGAATCCACGTTCTCGTGTGGCAGCAAGCGCAACTCTTAATCTGTGGACGGGTGCGCTGTCGAAAAGCATGTGAAACCCACTATGGTTAGGTTAGAAAAAAGGGCCATTATTATTGAATGAGTCAGCTTAAGAGCATGAAAATTGGCATGGTGGATTTGAAGATTTTAGGCTACATGATCGCACTCAAAGTTTTGAGAAAAAAGGGATGGAACAGGTTGAGGCCGGAAACTTTTTGATACCCCTATACATGGGGGGGGGGTGCGTAAATTATTGTCTAGGCTTTTGCCTGAGTTTCTTGGAAGGGAGGCAATCCACGGGGTTGGCGAGATACATGGGGTGGGTGCGTAGATTATTGTCTAGGCTTTTGCCCGAGTTTCTGGAAAGGGAGGTGGTCCACGGGGTTGGCGGTATACATGAGGTGGGTGCGCAATTTATTGTCCAGGCTTTTGTTTGAGTTTCTAGTAAGGGAGGTGGTCCACGGGGTTGATGAGACACATTAGGTGGGTGCGCAAGTTATTGCCTAGGCTTTTGCGCGAGATAGTAACCCCGTGAGTTCCTTGGCTCAAAGTTTCACCGCATTCTATCAGTGTTGGTATTAGAGTTCGAGTAGAGTGTCTGCAAACAAACCTAATTAAGCACTTCATTCAGTCTCAACACCTGTCTGAATAGAACTAATCCTTAGATTCTGAGAAACTCAAACTGAACAGTGGCAAACAGCTTGTCGAGGAGTCACAAAATGCCAAAATTGACTGATTGAAATTTTTGAAGACCACGACCTTCTTTTTGTTGACGACCAATGAACACGTGTTGCCTTTTGCCTGAAGCCAACGCCGCTTTATCACTGAGCCAGCCAGCCGGACTCACGGGAAAATCCCGGCCAACAGACCTCGCCAATTCACTACTGGCCCAGTTGGACTCAAGGAAAAGTTCCGACCAATGGACCAGTGCGCCCCTTTACCTAAAACCAGCGCTACTTTACCACTAGCCCAGTCAAACACAAGGGAAAATACCGCGCAGTGGACAAGTGTGCCCCTTCATCTGACACCGGCGCGACACGTGTGTCCCTTTACCTGAGACGGGCGCAACTTTGCTGCTGACAGCGTCGCAGTCAAAGGAAAATCCTGACCAGCGGACCCGTGTGCCCCTTTGCCTGAGGTCGGCGCCTTTTTATCATTGGTCCAGTCGAACCCAAGGGAAAGTCCTGACCAACGGACCCGTGTGCCCCTTTACCTGAGACCAGCAACTGTTTACCACTGGCTCAGTGGAACCCAAGGGAAAGTCCTGACCAACGGACCCGTGCGCCCCTTTACCTGAGACCAGCAACTGTTTACCACTGGCCCAGTGGAACCCAAGGGAAAGTCCTGACCAACGGACCCGTGCGCCCCTTTACCTGAGACCAGCAACTGTTTACCACTGGCCTAGTGGAACCCAAGGGAAAGTCCTGACCAACGGACCCGTGTGCCCCTTTACCTGAGACCAGCAACTGTTTACCACTGGCCCAGTGGAACCCAAGGGAAAGTCCTGACCAACGGACCCGTGTGCCCCTTTACCTGAGACCAGCAACTGTTTACCACTGGCCCAGTGGAACCCAAGGGAAAGGACCAAAAGTCCTGACCAACGGACCAGTGCCCCTTTGGTTTACCTGAGACCAGACCAACTGTTTACCACTGGCCCAGTGGAACCCAAGGGAAAGTCCTGACCAACGGACCCGTGTGCCCCTTTACCTGAGACCAGCAACTGTTTACCACTGGCCCAGTGGAACCCAAGGGAAAGTCCTGACCAACGGACCCGTGTGCCCCTTTACCTGAGACCAGCAACTGTTTACCACTGGCCCAGTGGAACCCAAGGGAAAGTCCTGACCAACGGACCCGTGTGCCCCTTTACCTGAGACCAGCAACTGTTTACCACTGGCCCAGTGGAACCCAAGGGAAAGTCCTGACCAACGGACCCGTGTGCCCCTTTACCTGAGACCAGCAACTGTTTACCATTGGCCCAGTGGAACCCAAGGGAAGTCCTGACCAAAGACCCGTGTGCCCCTTTACCTGAGACCAGCAACTGTTTACCACTGGCCCAGTGGAACCCAAGGGAAAGTCCTGACCAACGGACCCGTGTGCCCCTTTACCTGAGACCGGCGCCTGTTTACCACTGGCGGGAAAATTCTGACCAACGACCCATGTGCCCCTGTTTACCATTGGCCCAGTCGAAGCCAAGGGAAAGTGCTGACCAACGGACCCGTGTGACCCTTTACCAGATTCCAGCACCTGTTTACCACTGGCGGGAAAATTCTGACCAACAGACCCATGTGTCTCTTTACCAGAGACCAGCAACTGTTTACCCAGTGGAACCCAAGGGAAAGAGACCAGCACCTGTTTACCACTGGCGGGAAAATTCTGACCAACTGACCCGTGCTCCTTCACCTGAGACCGGCGCCTGTCTACCATTGGCCCAGTCGAACCCAAGGGAAGTGCTCACCAAAGACCCGTGTGCCCCTTTACCAGAGTCCAGCACCTGTTTACCACTGGCGGGAAAATTCTGACCAACGGACCCGTGTGCCCCTTTACCTGAGACCAGCAACTGTTTACCACTGGCCCAGTAGAACCAAAGGGAAAGTCCTGACCAACGGACCCGTGTGCCCCTTTACCTGAGACCAGCAACTGTTTACCACTGGCCCAGTGGAACCCAAGGGAAAGTCCTGACCAACGGACCCGTGTGCCCCTTTACCTGAGACCAGCAACTGTTTACCACTGGCCCAGTGGAAACCAAGGGAAAGTCCTGACCAACGGACCCGTGTGCCCCTTTACCTGAGACCAGCAACTGTTTACCACTGGCCCAGTGGAACCCAAGGGAAAGTCCTGACCAACGGACCCGTGTGCCCCTTTACCTGAGACCAGCAACTGTTTACCATTGGCCCAGTGGAACCCAAGGGAAAGTCCTGACCAACGGACCCGTGTGCCCCTTTACCTGAGACCAGCAACTGTTTACCACTGGCCCAGTGGAACCCAAGGGAAAGTCCTGACCAACGGACCAGTGTGCCCCTTTACCTGAGACCAGCAACTGTTTACCACTGGCCCAGTGGAACCCAAGGGAAAGTCCTGACCAACGGACCCGTGTGCCCCTTTACCTGAGACCAGCAACTGTTTACCACTGGCCCAGTGGAACCCAAGGGAAAGTCCTGACCAACGGACCCGTGTGCCCCTTTACCTGAGACCAGCAACTGTTTACCACTGGCCCAGTGGAACCCAAGGGAAAGTCCTGACCAACGGACCCGTGTGCCCCTTTACCTGAGACCGGCGCCTGTTTACCACTGGCGGGAAAATTCTGACCAACGACCCATGTGCCCCTGTTTACCATTGGCCCAGTCGAAGCCAAGGGAAAGTGCTGACCAACGGACCCGTGTGACCCTTTACCAGATTCCAGCACCTGTTTACCACTGGCGGGAAAATTCTGACCAACAGACCCATGTGTCTCTTTACCAGAGACCAGCAACTGTTTACCCAGTGGAACCCAAGGGAAAGAGACCAGCACCTGTTTACCACTGGCGGGAAAATTCTGACCAACTGACCCGTGCCCCTTTACCTGAGACCGGCGCCTGTTTACCATTGGCCCAGTCG
Source organism: Ancylostoma caninum (assembly GCA_037903475.1). Lineage (NCBI taxonomy): Eukaryota > Metazoa > Nematoda > Chromadorea > Rhabditida > Ancylostomatidae > Ancylostoma > Ancylostoma caninum. The sequence goes on along the minus strand of JBAJFG010000176.1, from coordinate 71,106 downwards.
AACCCAAGGGAAGTGCTCACCAAAGACCCGTGTGCCCCTTTACCAGAGTCCAGCACCTGTTTACCACTGACGGGAAAATTCTGACCAACGGACCCGTGTGCCCCTTTACCTGAGACCAGCAACTGTTTACCACTGGCGGGAAAATCCCGACCAATGGACCCGTGTGCCTCTTTACCTGAGACCGGCGCATGTTTACCACTGGCCCAGTCAAAATCAAGGAAAAACCCCAACGGATGGGAACAGCGCTACCACTTCGTTTCAAAACCATGTCAGGAAACAAAGCCATGTGCTAGGATTTTGTTGTAACGTTAATCGACATTATTAGGATTATTGGGCTCCAAATCGGATTTGCAGGGAGCCCCTTCACCCCTGAGAATGGCTTGCTGGATTAAAAAAATCTTATATCTGTTTGATTCTTTGAATCCAGTTGTTTAGTTTCACCATTATTTTTTGAATTTTTATTATTAGACTGTGTACCCGGCTTTGCTCGGGTCCTGGCAAAAATAGCGAAAAATCAATAAAATCGATAAATCGATAGTGCTGTACAAAACGGTTGTCATATTCGTGTTCAACGTATTGACATACCCCAGTGACATGTCTTCGATGCGCCCGGGGCAAAATTAGCGAAAAATCAGTAAAATCGAGAAATCAATAGTGCTGTACAAAACGGTTGTCATATTCGTGTTCAGCGTATTGACGTACCCCAGTGACATGTCTTCGCCGCGCAAGGGCAAAATTAGCGAAAAATCAGTAAAATCGATAAATCAATAGTGCTGTACAGAACGGTTGTCATATTCGTGTTCAGCGTACTGACATACCCCAGTGGCATGTCTTCGCCGCGCCCGGGGCAAAATTAGCGAAAAATCAGTAAAATCGATAAATCAATAGTGCTGTACAGAACGGTTGTCATATTCGTGTTCAGCGTATTGACATACCCCAATAGACATGTCTTCGCCGCGCTGGGGCAAAATTAGCGAAAAATCAGTAAAATCGATAAATCAATAGTGCTGTACAGAACGGTTGTCATATTCGTGTTCAGCGTGCTCAAATACCCCAGTGGCATGTCTTCGCCACGCCCGGGGCAAAATTAGCGAAAAATCAATAAAATCGATAAATCAATAGTGCTCTACAGAACGGTTGTCATATTCGTGTTCAGCGTACTGACATACCCCAGTAGACATTTCTTCGCCGCGCCCGGGGCAAAATTAGCGAAAAATCAATAAAATCGATAAGTCAATGGTGCTGTACAGAACGGTTATCATATTCGTGTTCAGCGTATTGACATACCCATGTCTTCACCGTCCCTGAAGCAAAATTAGCGAAAAATCAATAAAATCGATAAATCGATAGTGCCGTACGAAACGGTTGTCATATTCGTCTTCAGCGTATTCACATACCCCAATAGCCATGTCTTCACCGTCACTGGGGCAAAACAAGCGAAAAATCAATAAAATCGATAAATCGATAGTGCCGTACGAAACGGTTGTCATATTCGTCTTCAGCGTATGGACATACGCCAATAGCCATGTCTTCACCGTCACTGGGGCAAAACAAGCGAAAAATCAATAAAATCGATAAATCGATAGTGCTGTACGAAACGGTTGTCATATTCGTGTTCAGCGTACTGACATACCCCAGTAGACATGTCCTCGCCACGCCTGGGGCAAAAATAGCGAAAAATCAATAAAATCGATATAATCGATAAACTAATCAATAATCCCAGTAGCCTAAAACCTACGCCGGCCCTTAGGGAGGTGTCACCCTATAACAAGGAAGATAAAGATCTAGGAAGAAAAAAGCGGACAATATGGAAATTTAGGCCAGGGGCCCCTTTTTTAAAGTACTCATCACAACACTGCGTATCGACAATGCGCTGAGAGTCGACGCGCAGTAACAGACGCGTTCTCGGGAATTAGCGACCAAATCTTTTAATATAGTAGGATTTCTACAGAGTCACAAATCGTGTTCAAAGCTTTTAAATTGATTTAAATGCTTCTAAGGGTATTTAGCGAGTTAAGAGAATTAACGGGATGGTGGGCCAAATCCTATCATAATGTTAAATAGCAGATACGGAGAACAGTACAATAATGATGTAAGGCCAGCGAATAGATTGCCGATCCATGACACCCATGACGATTCGCCCCAGGCAGTAATCCATTTCCCGCAACAAGTGGGAGAAATGTCCGTCCTTAATCTCTGAGGTCAGATGGCAGCACATATGTATTCAAACACTGATGTACTAATGATTGATAATGTTTCTTCGACACCTTCTTCCTTTTTGTTCTCCACAGTGTGCTTTCGCACAAATCTTCCATTTCGGTGCCTATTTGTTTGAAAGTGACGATTTAAGAAGAAATTTACATCTGTTCATCAATATATACGGGTTATTTTTTATAGTTGTTCATACGAATGAGAAATAACTAGTGTTTCTCTTCAATGAACCAAACCTTCCCCTGATGACGCCCCTCGCCGCTCGAAGAAGCCGAGCCGGTTCAGCTTCCTAGGGCGTCGTCGCGCGTCGACGCGCGGTGCAGCCGGCCGACGCTGCAATGCGCAAGGTATGGTCGACCTAATTTGTGGTGGCGGCCGCCGCCGCTCGCCGCCCGAGAAAGCCGGACGAGGCCGCGGCGATCGATCCGCATGCTGCGCGTGGAAGCCGACGCGCCCCGCCGCTGTTCGCCGTCGAGTCTGGTTCGAGCCTTACAGACGAGGTTCTGGCGAAGATTGAGTATACCACACATTCGAAGCATTGGAAGCGAGGAAGGAAGTAAAAGAAGCTGAGAAAATACGATTAGGAAAGTAAAAGCCAGGATTCTGCAAAATAGAATAGCACTGCTCTAATTTGAGAAAAATATGAAGAATATGAATAAAAAGAACACATGAAAGGTCCATAATGTCGAAGTGAGGTGAGTACGAAAAGAAAAAAAAAAAGAAAAGAAATTCTGAAAAGGTAAAAACAGAGGCAAATAGTGGAGATCTGTTCATGAACTGAAAATGCAAAAAGTATGCAACTGTTCACTTTTCATTTAGCTAGAAAGGGAATACGGAGACGGGAACAAACAATAAATGTGCAACGGCGTGCGCCACGTGCTCTCGGTAATCAGAAGTCAGAATCAGCAAGAATGTATGGGAACATGGTGGAAACCAAGAGGATACCACAAGCACAAATAGGAGGAGTGAAGAATGAATCCCAGAAATGAAACAGGGGAAAGCGCTACTGGGGACCTGCCAGGACACTTCAATGTCATCCTTCAGGTTCTTTAAAAGCAATTTTTGGTCGATTCCTAACTCTCCTTCCTTTCATCAGACTTTCACTGGCTATGAAGGGGAAGTTTCAGTTTCCAAGAAGCATAAGATTCAAAAAAGAGAAAGGAGAACACTATATAAGATAATAAAAGCGAAATGAATTCATCAAATAACACAAAAGAAAAAAGCTCTATTCTCCCCTTGCCCATACGCATACCAGAAGATGACGAGAACTATGTAAACAACAACACGAATCAATGATGTACGAAGGAAAAGTACAACTTCGAAGGGCAACAGAATCACCAGCAGAATCGACAAAATCCGAGGCGCCATCCGTTTTCAAAGCGCACGCGACGCGCCCGCACGCGTCGATCGTCTCCCTTGCCTGAAAGCTGGAGCGTGCCAACTACCAGCTGCCACTGTACCTCTTCGTACGGAATTCACCCAGTGAAGCGAACTATTCTTCTTAGATATTCTCAGAATCTTTTATATCTTGGATCAAACACCGTATTTGCTGTATTAGAGCTCGAAAAAATCGAAGATTCTGTCATTCTAAAAGCAGGGAGTAACACAGCATGGAGGTGAGAAAATGGCTGTGGATTCTTCCTTTTCTGCAAAAACTGGTAGGCTCTACGCCGCGCTTGAGCGGCATAACGCGGAATATGTAATTCTTTCTACATGAAAATGTATCTATACATAAAACTAAAAGAAATTGAGGAAAAGGTCTCTCGATCCATGAACTATCAACTCAATATAGGATTAAAAGTTCAGTCCGATGAGAAGGCAGTTGCCGTGAAATCCATCTGCTTACCGGACTGAACTTTCATTTTATCACTTCATTTAGTTGAATTGTATGATTCCTACTCCGTGCCAATTACGTATAATCCTCCACCAAAGTCTCGGAAAGAGAGAGAGGGAGGGAGGGAGGGAGAAAGAGACAAAGGAGGAGAGAGGAGAGCGTCAGGTGATCTTTTATCCATTTCGCTATGATGGACTACTACGCTTCCTTTGCCAACGCTCTCGACTTTTTTGGGAACATTCTATCCACTCTGCAGTAGGTGCGGGACGAGTTGGGATTTGTATCTTTCTTTTAATTGGTAAATAAGAAGGCAAAGGGGACTTAGGTTCATTTGTCGTGACTAATTTCTCCTCTTACATTTACTCTCCATCTCTAAAGTTCTGAGAATATTGTACTTGAGAAACGCCGAAATTAAAATAGATTGCCAGTCTGAATATTAGATCAAATACCTCTACCTCCAAATAGCAACGAATGTGACCAGTAAGGGATTTCCTTAAAGATGTACAGACGACATCCACACCTACCCACCTTTCCCTTCTCGCCAAGGATTTTGATTTCCTCTTCATTATTCCATGACACTGACCACGGTAGGGTCTCAGTCCCTCATGTTAGTCTGCTTACGACAAAGTTTTCCGTAGTGTTAGGTAAGCTGTAATTATTGTGCATGGAGTGACTCCAACAATAGATGAAATCCGGCGTTGTGCAGAATAGCGCGTTTTCTTGAATGCATGTGCCCCAAAAAATGGCTACCCACCGGTTATTCTTGCCTTCTTTTTTTCAATCGCCTCAGACTATCGACACGATGAGAAATCTCTGTCTATTCTGCGGCCTGCTTCATCATTTGTGAAATCTATTGCCGAATGGTATATTCTGGGCCCATGGAATAACGTAGCCCTTCACTTCCGCAGAGCAAAAATGGTTTGCTATAGAAGAACAAGGGCTATCGCTTCAGTAGAAACACACATGCTTGAATTGTAAAACTTTGATTTCTGGAATTACTTTACCAGCAATATGGTATTGTTTCCAGCCTATTAGATTCAGTTTTTGTAGGAGGACGAGGTATAATTGCTACTTCTCGTTAGACTATGATGCAATTACTTGTTCTTTCAGCGTCTAGATAATGCTTTGTAGCGTTTAATAGCCTAGGGTGGCAGTCTCCGTAACGTTGCCCCCCCCCCACCTCGTTGTGATCCCTGACAAAGTAGATCTTCGCTTGATACCCTGGAGATATAGGCGGGTTAGAGGTAGCACTAGGCTTTATATGAAGTGATGTTCAATACTGCGGAAGTAGGAACGCTTCTCCTAAAGGACCATGTGATTTATGTAGCAAAACCGGGTTAGTGAACCAACTTTCACGCTAACCGTTTTTTCTGTTTCTGTTGTTTCTTGCTTCTTTAATATTTCAGGAATCTCAGTAGGTGCTTCACCTGACCAGATCAATTCGAATCGAGTTACGAATAAATTGAATTTTCAGTCATTCGAAGCAGTGACTATTTGAGAATGCCAAAAAATCAGGTCATACTGAAAAATTGGCCATAGCTCTCTTACCTTCCCTTTGAAGATGGCAACATTCAGACCGTGGCTGATCCTCGAAACAGATTTGCACCATGGAACAAGTAACATGAAAATCACTCGCTCAAAACTTAGGAAATGAAGTTTTTATTTCAAATTTTCCAGAACTGGGATCATAGGACCAGATATTTGAAAAAACCTTGGCCTAGGCGTACCAATGAAATTGATTTTTCTCACATAGGTAGTACGTTGTTTACACCTAGATGAAGGTATGAAGACACGTGGGTACGTATCAGAGCAAGTCAATAAACCCGTAGAAACATCAGTACATTATTGACTGGAACTGAGTAACAACTCAAACAGTGGCCGTCGATGAACAAACTTGTAACAGTGGAGGTCGCGTGACTGCTTGGGCTCGCAGAACGCTGTCAGGGAAGGAAGTCATCTTTGGAAGTCAATAAGATGGATAAGGGCTGATATGGACAAAGGGACTGTGAGTGGAGGAAAATTCAACAGTACGAAGAAAAAACACAATATTTTTTTCAACCTGGGAAGCGTTGAGGAAAACTGTTGCATTCTGGTAATGAAAGGTGTGAGAGCGCAGAAAGTCCAAAGGAATCAGATCCTTAACTAAAGGGAGTTTGATAATCTCCATACTTATCGAAACAAATTGTTACTTCACACTTGATCCAAAGGTTAGTTCCAGTCGGTGTGGACGTGCGTCGCAAAATTGGAACAGTTGTCATAGTGTGGGCGACAAAAACGTCGGCGCGTACACTTAGCAACCAGTTCTGGAAGGTTTTCTGCCATAGCTAAACTAACATTTTCCTTTGTTTCTTTGTTCAAACCTTTACTTCTACCTTTCTTTCAATAGGAAGTGAATGCTGCTAGCTCTGAAGGATTCGTTGATCCCACTGATAATTAGATGAAATATAGGATTTGAAAAAACCGCAACTACATGAAATTTATAACAAAATATAGTAGATTTCTAGAGATTATACTTGAGAGCCTCGAAAGCATGGCTTAAAAAACAGATGTGGCTGTTTTTCCACTAACGGTATTCATTTTATGCCTCATTTGAGAGATTGTTGGTAAATGCAAGCATTTGAAAAAGTACGTGTCAGAAAGAAAGACTTTACGCTCCGATGCTGTAGCTTTATGGAAATCCGCAATGTTTTTCACTTGTTTCAAAACTCATTTGCAGAGGGATGCATTTACTGCCTTCTCTCGAGAAGTACATAAAGAATCCTTCAAGTTTCAATACGAAGACAGCAAGAGCAAAGATGCGTAGACCTCCCCCCCCCCCTGTCCCTGAGAATGGATAGCGAATTACTGAAATTCCTGTGGAAAATGAACATAAACGTTGTATGGGCTTATTTTTACTGTTTGTTATCTTTTTTTTCCGAATTTTGGTCAGCAATTATGTATTTACATAATACCAAGACTAATATTTTTGATGTTATTACTCCATCTGGGCCCACAGAGCGGTTTAGTTGCCACTTTTTTTTCTCACGCCATCCCTAAATAGCAAATCCTTCGTCCCACACTGATGGGCATGTACGCCTCAAGCTAACGACTGTTCTTCAGAAAGCAAACCGGATTCACGTCCGAGATGTTTTGGAGCAGCTACTGGGGAGAATCTCTACTTCTAAAATTACTTTAAAAAACTGGTGTTGTTCCTTTTACGATCTGATATATATAGAAATCAAGTGATAAAGAAAAAATGTGTGCCACCTACCACATCGTTTGAAACAAAATATCCTTCCTTGACGTACTTGTACCAATCATTTCACGAACATTGCACAGCGCATACACGGAAGAAGGCTATGGCCCACTTGGCTGGTTTTATTTTGACGGCCTCGCCCCCTTCAGTTCTTCCTCCCTCGCTGCAATGGAAGTGTGTACTTAGTACATATGCCCTTATGTTCATTTTGTTTCTACCACTTTCATCTAATGCTCGGTGAAAGAAGCACTTCATCGAGTGAAAAGGTGAAATGTTCACTTGTAGGACAACTTCTCGCCTGTTCTGCTGACATGGTGCGATGCTGCACTGAACAGGCTTCCTTGTTCAGAATGTAGTGTTGGTTGCACTATTCAAACTTCCTTGTTTGGTGGGTAGTGTTGGCTAAAAAGAATGCTTGAATGAGGTCGATCATGTCTACCTATGGAGAGCCGATTATCAATTAGTTCCATTCCCTGTACTCTTCATTTCCATTCCCACATGGAGAGTTCCATATATTTGTCATGGACCAAAAACTAGTTATGCAGAATTGTTTTCCAGCCCATACCTCGCTCGAAAACCTAAAGGAATTTAACCGGTTATGCTAGTCTTTTTCAACTATAATGACATTTCTATGCAGTTCTAAATCAGTAGTTACCTTTTTGCTGAGACCCATTTGATAAATAATGCTTTCTCGTCCTGAAACTCTTCTGCTTATGCGACAAACAACGTAGAAAAAGGGCAAGAGAGAAAAGACAAACAAAGAGTGTTTGTTGTTTGATCCTTGCCTTCTCTACATCTATATATATATATATATATATATATATATATATATATATATATCCAATTCTAATTCCTACGACTGCTTTTTCTTCGGTTTTTCTGGGATATATGTTTTTAGACAAGTGATCTGTTGGTGTTGGTGCCCTTTTGAGCAAATAACAAGTAAGATAAATGTAATAAATAAAGAGGCGAGTGAATAAATCAAAAATTGCCACTAAAATTCTTGCTTACTACGTTGATATATGCATCTATATTGGTCTTCGCAACTTAACAACAAGCCTGCTTCTAAGCGCCTTATTTCGGCTAACGTTAGGGGGAGGGATATCCATTTGATGTGTGAGGCCTCCATCACATACGTCGCTGCTTGTCGACTACTGACTACTGAGATGTCGCGTGCCTCTCTCAGATGGAGGCATCGACGGGTGTGGAGCGGTCTTATGGTCATGTGTCCCCTATGGCCGTTTTTCAAAATAGTATGTGCCCACTGTCAGTCGACAAGCAGGGACGAATGTGTTGGAGGTCTCACGCATCAAATGGATGCCACCACCTAACTTTAGCCGAGCGTTAAACCTGGAGTGGGGGGAGGGCACTGACAGGTCCTGTAATTGGCCTATTCGCTAAATTGACCAGTCATAAAGCTTGGCCGCACCCTCTTTCTAAGTATACACGCCACATCCGGCATCAAGTGGTTAAATGATGGATTTTGTGATATTCTTGCAAAGAATTATGCATAACAATGCGATCAACCGTTTACGAAAGGTTCAAGTAATTATTTTCTTATTTATTTATTTGTTATATACTTCGTGACAACTCAAAATGCAGCTCAAGGAAGGTAAATCAATAAAGTAGCATAGAAAGGTCGTAGGAGGATCGAAAAAAAGACGAAATTACAGGTTTGAAATGCACACGTGAGACCATCAACCGTATGTATCTACCCACAGCAGCCAGCACAAGCAGAGCGGGTTACGCAGCGCCCGGACAGTCCCTTGAACCAGAACACCTTTGGGAGAGAGGGTTCTAATGAAACGCGGTCGTGGACTGCGCGTCTGCAGGTTCCTCACAGCCCATCCTCAAAGCACATTAACTACCAATTAACACATCATTAGGAGCCTTAAAGGCAGAGGTCCACCTCATTTTTGTGGTTGAGCTGGTGGCAGATTCTGAATCTCTTCGACATGCTGATTCCAACGGTATACATGAATTGTCTCAGAACGGTCTTTAAACCCGTCTTCCGGTAAGGGGTCTGTAACAGTTTGCTAACCCGAGTTGACGTGTGAAGCCGTTGATCTTATCGATTGAACACGCCAAGACTCGTTGGCCACCACGGCAGCCGTGGCAGCCAGCCAGCACAGCGATAGAAATTTGGAGCGATCCGCCTCCGGGCTCCAAAAATGTAGCCAATTCGACTCTTTAAAAAATAAGGCCTTCGTCGCTTTTGAGCCTGTTCATGCACATTAGTGGGATCAACATGCCGAAAAGGTCTAGGATATGCTGATACTTCCACCAGGCGGAATGAGGTGAGCCCCTGCCTTTAATCTCAGCATTCTTAGCCTCTTTAACTAAATATCCACAATCTTCTTTGGATCTGCAATTGAATTGCACCCTTTTCGTGGATTTGCTGTTAACGGTGGTTTTTCTAAGATCTTATTGAACAGGGCATAAATCTGCGATAGAATGCAGTTCAAGGAGTTTCTCGAAGATGATTCATTTTCTGTGGTTATCATCGCAATGGCTTGTTGAGAAACGCATGTAGCGCGGTTCCAAATGTCATTTTAAAACGCATACTTTGTTTCTAAGATAAGAGATATCGCACTGGAATTGTTGGATTCTGTACCACATGCTCGCATCGCCCCGCACTCAATGTCTGCCAAATTGTAGCGGAAGCATCTATGCAGTTGATTTACACCCGCCTATGAAAAGAAATAGACTTGGGCCACACATTAATCAATGAATAAACCAGTATTCGTAATGAAGTTGAATTAGTCACAGTTTTCGTTAGAGACAGAACACCTGAATAAATATGCACTTTCGTGCCCCATTTCCTAGTCACTCGACGGAACAAGCAGTTCAAATAAGTTTTTCGTTGAAATTTGTTGACATCGGTACCCTTCAAATTCTCCACGTCAAGTGAACCCGCCTGAGCGTTCAGCAAACAGTCCTTTCTTTGGCTCATCGTACGTCGCTTGTGCTCGGCAAACTTCAAAATTCTTGTAGCTATGTTTGATTGGTGATGGAGTGCGTCATGGTTCCTTATCAGGGATTATCAGCGATTGGAAGAGATTTTTTTCGAATGTTGAAATTTTTTCTGCGTTTACATAGTGCACGCTTTGTGATCACGGTTGACGCCCTTTTTCAGTAGTTTTTTTTTGACTTCTTAATCTTTGAATAAGAGATATGGTAATCATGATATTCATGACTAGTACTTGTGGATTTTTCATGTTCTCATAGAAATCCCCTCCTCATAGCAATCCATTTCCTTATGTCGCTCGAATGGTAAAAAAATAGCGAATTTGACAGGGATTTTTAAAAATATATTCTTTGCTTTTTCCTCTCTCCTTTTCATATAACATCGTTTTTTTTGCGTTGTACTCACTCCTCGGGTCACACATCAGGAGAACACCTGCTGCTGCACTGTGTCACCGTTTTCTTACCACACCGACCAGTAATTGCATGTGATGACTAATGCTGCACTTTTTTGCAGACGTTGTTAGCGAACAAAAAATTTACTTATTTACTTCTTCTCATATGTTTGAAAATCGCGAAATTGAAAAAAAATGATGTGTGGCCTTGCTTCGGACTTTACAAGTTGGCTTTCCTATGATTTATAGCTCTTTCCATGGATTTGGGTATCTAAACGAATGCTATATTCGCACTCTCTGATTTTTTAGTACTTCTACAGAGCATTTACTATATTAGCTTATATTCCTGAAAATGAAAAGTTTTTCCAACATTCCTGAGCTTGCAACAGGGTGCAGCGAGATTTCTGCAAAATGCCGCTGAAGTAGTGTCATTTTTGTTGCAAAACATAAGTGACTCATGCAAGGTTTTGTCTGCGTTTGACCTTCTGAAAAAATAAATCCTACATAAGGCGTTTATCATCCAAAATGTTGCTTATAAGGATAGGCGAAGCAGCTTCGGCATCCCGTCCACAAAACGCCTGAGGTCTTACTTTTCTACTGTTCTCATTGTGTATTTTGCTCTTACAATTAGTCCTCGATATCTTGTACCACTCAACGATTAGGTTTCGAACACGCTTAGGTTCCTCTTTCAGCGCCTAATGTCGTTGCTACATATATTTATTTATTTACTTCGATGCATGCACGGTGCCCCAGCAAAACCAGAAGTAAGGAAGAGGATGTCCACTTCCGTGTTGCTTAAATGATTTTGATGTGATCCCACGTATGTTTACAATGGTTGAGCGAATTGTTCTCCTGCTACAGAAAGTGTGAAAGGTATATAATATGGTTTCTTACGCCCGATTAGGTTGCGTTGTTGATGTGATTTATTCTCGTGTGAATTGTTATGTATATTACAATTAGTTCAAAGTATGTATGTGTAAAGTAAAAGGTTCAATTGATCAGTTTTGAGGTCAGAGCTATAATTTCCAAATTTTGACCACCAAAAAATTCTAGTAAATTGAAAACCCGTTAGCTAAGAGTTTGGCTGAGAATAATGAGAAATGGCAAGAGTAGGCTCTCTGTGAGCACGATTAGATGTTATACAACTAATATGTTATTGTCAACGGTAGTTCCGCAGTTTTCTTGATCCATGCGAGAAGAAAAACAGTTGGTTTTGTCATTAGAAGGTACGAGCGATTCGGTCGAAGCTTGCAGTGAATTGTAAATGTTTACTGCTCAGTCATCACAACATCCTCACTGACACTCCGTGCTCCGTGGAGCGATCAACAGGGGACCAATCCATCCAATGTTGTTCTTTGCGATGATGCACTTGGCTTTTTCGCGATCGTTGTTCGCCCTTCAACCACTGTTTTTTGCAAATGATGCAGCAATTGCTATGGAAATTAGTAACACTTCAGCCCATCGCATTATTAGAAGTTTAATTAGTCCACTCTCTTTTTTCACAGTTATTTTTCCACTTCTATCACTGTTATGTGCAGGAAGAAGAACAGCATACTCATGCATGATGTCATTCTCCTTCAAGGCCATTCAGCGAACAAAAATGTAAAACATGTCATTACTATAACACATGTGCAATCTTTTCTATCCGATCTGTTGCATGTTCTCATCACATTTCTGTTCCATGACGATGCATCCTTCGTGGGGACTGAAACTCTCTTGGACGTGCACCTCCAATTTACTTGTTGTTCCCAGCTCAGAAGGTGTTGTCTGGAAATCTTTCACAGGGGTCGAGACCAGCTACAGTCGGGTCCGGTAGCCACTGCAAATGGGCGCCGGCGGGCGCCGGCCGCCGCCACCCTCCGGCGCCCCGGTATTAATGAGCTATAAATCACTCAAGCTTGGGAGAAAGCGAAGAAAAATACAATTTTAGTCCATAGTAGACAAAGTGCAGTGGATATGTTAAGGCTATAAAGCAGGGGACCATTTTCACAACTTTCAGTTTTTTCATCTTTGTGATTTTCATGGGGAAAGATTTCTGAATACACAATAAGGAAGCCAACTCTTCCATTTTCTGCTATAGTACACTGCTTCGCGAATACAAAAATGGTCGTTGTTCTTCTATAGATGGACACAGTACTTCAGTTATCCCATCCGAATAATAAAGCTCATCCAATTCGGGATCCTCAGAAATAATTGAAATCCGTAGAAATTGTTCCATATCCATTGCGAAGTAGTTCTACCGCTGTCATTTATCTTTCGTGGAGCAGTCCTTTACGGCGGAGTTACTCTCTCCCGGTTTCCCTCAACTTTGAAAAGGGGGTTTTTCTCTATTACTTACACTATTACTATTACTTACACTTACACTTATCGTAGTTTATCTTCGAAATTTATGCAAAACGTTGCCGGATGCCTTCCTGGACTACCCGAAGGAGATCACGGGGGACGTTCCAAGCAGCGAACCCCAAACACTGCGATACTTAACTCTGGATCTCCGACGGAGTGGAACCAGCGATAGGGACAGATTGCAATCTGCCACTCAAACCACTGAGCCATCCGGGCTACTTTTTATCTTGGAGTTTGTTAGATAACTGCAGCAGTCGTAGGCAGCATACTATATGTATTTGCAAAACGGGGGCACAGGGCAGGATTCGGTCCCCTGACCACCACAACTTCGATCATTCGCTCAACCCACTCAGCTACGCGCGCACGCGATGCAACATACAAATAGTGTCCAATCTCACTTACACTTACACTTATCGTAGTTTATTTTAGAAATTTAGGTGAAAAGGGAGTTGGGTGGGACCACTCCTGTGAAGCTTAAGCCTAAGCCTTAAACCCATTCTTAAGCATAGGGTTAGACTTATCTACCCTGTCTACTATAGACTAAAATTGTATTTTTCTTCGCTTTCTCCCAGGCTCGAGTGATTTATAGCTCATTAATACCGGGGCGCCGGAGGGTGGCGGGGCCGGCGCCCGCCGGCGCCCATTTGCAGTGGCTGCCAGACCGGACTGTAACCTTTGGCACCAGGTTCGCTGATCCGTAACTACAGGGAGTTGGGTAAACACAGCACCTTCCGTATCTGAACGACTTGATCCGACCCTCGAACAGCCACCTTCTGGTGCAATCGGAAAATTGGTTTAATTCGAATTCATCTCAATAATTTGAGTTCGCACGTTCAGAATGGATGCAGTTATTGAAGCTTGTGTTTCTTTAACATTCTTCTGTTTTCCTTCGATTTACTCCTCTATTTTCACTGTTTTTACTGTTCTGTGTTGATTTGGTTGTTGCGCGCCATTACATGGCGTATTAGATATGAATAAATAAGTGAAACATCTGTCAACTAAATTCTCCAAAAACATGTTGCAATATTTCTTATTGATAAACCAGTTTTCTGGATTTCAATCAGTCTGGAATGAGCTCTGTAGACAGTCCTTTTTGTTTATTACCCTTTACTTTACTATGGCTGCATTATGTAGATGGTATTTATAACTATGCCCCACAATCCGATTCTCTTATGCTTTCTGCATATGATTTGTTGTGCCGTGATAATTCCTCGCACTCGTGGAATAATACGCCTATCAGAATCGACTACAATGGTGCACATAAGGCGATCAACGAATGATTAGAACTGAACCGGAAGTGCAGGATTGGACAAATGTTCTCGCGCTCATGGCTTCGAACCCGTGAACCCTTATAGACTTTTCCTGAAATGGACACTGATTACCGGAGATTCTAGCAGAGAAAAAAGAGGGTAAAGGAAGTACTTTCCACCGACCTATGGGATATGTTAGCTTCCGGAAGCCTATATAATCTCTTCATAGCATGTGTTTATTTCGCTCTTACGGTGTAAGGGTTTCCCAAACAGTCTGCTTCTCGAACCACATTGATTTCGAAAGCTCCAATTGGCTCGCATTATGTTTCGAATGGCTCGAACTTCTTTTTTCCTCTGAATTTCTGGTCCGTTTACTTCTCTACTTTTTCGAAGACTCCTCGATGCCTTTATTTATAAGCTTCAAGCATCTAATGCTTGATTCAGTTCCCAACGTTAACTATGTATTTCTGTATTCTGCTGCTGTTATGCGATTTCTAGCAGCTTTTCTACCCGATTTTAAGAATTTTCGAGCAAATCGGGAAGGAAAGACCCTAGAAATAGTATTTTGGCGGCGACGACACCGATACCGGGCGCGCGGCGCGGTCGCGCTGCGTCCTTCTCGAGGCCGCAAATGGGCCACCGCCGTCGTCGTCCATTGTAAGTGCACTCAAATAATACCTAGGAGCGGGAAGCTAACAAGTCTCTCGACTTTGTTAGCGTGGAGTCAATTCGCAATTACCAGTATATTGGTAACTTAAATTGGTGCTTGAGAGAACTCAACTTGTTACCCTAAACAACAAACTCGTTTTTACCCTGTTGACTAGAGAATGAAACAATGTACTACGTGGCGAAAGGAGGTCGGAAAGACGATTATGCCCACAGTTACGCAATCTATCGTAGCACTTGTCACAGTTTCTCTCTGTTGTTAGTTTTGGGATTTCTCCTCCTTTTTCACCCCCTCCCCCTCCATAACCTTCTTTTTAAAGTATGTACAAGATATCGGTGCAGAATCACTACTTAAACATTTGCGAACACTCTTACGTTTGCTTTGGAATGCGATGATTTCTGACGCCCAGGTGCAAGAGTTCATCAATTATTCGCGATGTTCGCCCAATAGTCTTAGTTGAGCTCTCCTTGTGTCGTTCACGTACGTATTTCTCTCCACAATCTTCGCAAGTTATTTGATGCCCCATTCCTCATAGCGGACACATTTTCTCTTGTACTGACAAAATGTTTATAGCCTATTTAGCTGATTCAGGAATCCAGCACTTGTGAGCAACCCATCCCCTGTAATCCTTTATGTCTGAGCATATTCATGGCAAGCTTTCTCACGTAATGACGCCACAACAGCGGAATAGTCTACAAATCTCGGTAAAAGGGCAGTCAGGCGGTCATTAATCTACTTTTGCTTCAATTCCTCAGGACAACATTGTTGATGTGTTTTTTCTCAAGGAAAATGACTTACAATTGATTTCTTGACTTTCTCCCATGGGTTTTTTTTTGAGTCAGAAGCCTAGCTCATTGTACTATGAGGAGATTGTTTTCTCAATACCTAGCGATCGTCATTCTTCGGGATCTCTTTGGGAGCAGTACATTTTTTTGCCTACTTAGAAATGTATTTATGTAACTTTGACGTTTTCTTGACCTTCCCTTTGTTGTACACAATTTCGTGGCTCACCGTTTCTGTGTTGTGAATAAAAATAAGAAATCATCAGTGAACATCTATATCTTTCAGAAAAATTGCCTGAAGCAGAATAAACTGCTGGAATTGTGGGAATAATTGGTGCTCCTTCAGGGTCTGCAGCGTTGCACCAACGTACATAGGTGTTTCTCCGTTTATGTACGCAAAAAGCCACTACTTCAAGCCAACTATCACTACGGTTTTAACTATGTAGATATTTACTTACCCAGCAAATTTGCAGGCTCGATCTGATCTACATATTTACACGGTTTCCTATTTCGGTTAGCAACCTAATTGAATAAATTCCATTATTACTGGTCTCTCTAGCCTACCTTTTTTGCTTGTTTATTTTCATTTTTGTCATCTTCATCTCTCCCACTGACGTTAATTAGTGCACTAGAATCATCGAGAATGCTCCCTTTCACATAATCATGACCACCTCTGGAAATGTTTATTTTTCTCTTCCCTAATTATTGCTGTTAACTTTTCTGACGAGCTGGATTAGGACTAAATTTACGTTGGGTGTGAGAGCAGGAAAGATGGTTTATCTTTCGTAAGTTTATAAACATCTAGCAGATGCCACTGCTTTCCTTTTTCTTACACACACAATTTGGCGACTTCACCTCGGATTAGCCTACGACTTTCTTGGATTCTCACTCACTGGCAGCCATCCTATATCCTATATTGTGCTTTTCTACATCGTCTTCCCATTCGGGTTCTGACGTTTGGCTCTAAACTCTAATTTCCTTGCAATGAAGAGAAAAAAGTGGCTAGTTGCTTTGAAGAGAATTGCATGTTAATTCCATGCTATCGTTGGTTTCCTTGGTTTTTGAATACCTTTGATCTTCTTCTTTTCGTTGATAATTTTGAAATAGTTTGAGAAACAATTCGTGACTCTTCGGGCTTAGCAATTCGCGCCGTTGCATTCAAATGAGTAATGCGCCTTCAACGGACAATGCAACATAGACGAATCAGGCCACATACTTTAAGACAAGAACATTCACATAGTTGAGGTTTTTTCTTTTTTCGTGAAATGAACTTTTTTATCCATAACTTTTTTTAAACTTTTCATATAACTTTTTTAAGGGCTTGAGCTTCCCTAAGCTGCACCGACAGTGGTAGGATTCCATGTTGCTATTAAGTATTCTGTCATCTTATTCCTACTTTTCCCCATCTTAGTAATGATTTTTTCCGTAAATGTTCACGGAATTTCAGGAAGAGCAATACAAATTTTACTGTTGAGGATAAGAATTAGTAGGTTTTAATCTGAGTTCGGGTTCTGGCCAACTGTTCTGTTCAAGGAAGAAAGGCTTATAGGAAGCAGTAGATGCATTCTGGTGAATGCCTCACATTGTTCTGTCTACGTACATATCGTAAGGGCAATGCCACTGATATGTAGTAGGCTGTATGTATCCTACATATTTACTAGGCATATATTGCTATATTCATATATTCCTAAGCTAACGTAGTAGAGTGAACTCCAAACAGCTATGTGCAACGGCTGGGACTGCGGCACGGTATGGCACTGGCGTGTCGTCTGCTGCTGGCAAAAGCCGACAACCAGAGCCACACGCAGAACCTCTTGTCTCTGCCCAGAGAGTCGCAACACGGTCCAGCCCCTTGCACACGGCCGTTTGGAGTTCCCTGTAGAGCCGGTACGAAGTCTTTCGAAACTGGTACACTCCCTGGTACGTGCCAATGGCGAATGATCTGCCTGAAACACGCAATTCTGCTTCTGATGAATGCAGAGCAGAAGCCCGGCACGAACAACGTGATAAGTCGAGTGCGAAGTTTGGGTTCATGTTTCGCCCTTGCTGCCATCCTCCCCCGGTTGGTCTTCTAGCTTTTTTCCCTTTCAGCAGCAGTCGAGGAAGGATGGAAGCAATTGCGGGTAGGATGACAGTAACTGGGAGGAGATGTCGTTGGGCTTAGTCCCCTACTCTACTTAATACTCCTTGTTTGTGCTGTTCTGCTCTTGTCATTTCAGAGATTCTTTGCTGTTTTCGAATCCGAACCTTAGCCTTGCTGATGCAGCACCATAGGGTGTTCGGATCTTCCTCAAAATGTGTAATTCACATTTTAATTAGTGCTACTTCTTGTATTTTGCATCAGTCTGAGCTCGTTTTCTTCGCAAAAGCCTGTGTAGATACTGTGCTAGCTAATCTTCTGACAAGGCCATCGTTAGCGGGATTCCAGAGCCTCCGCAAGTTCCTTACATAAGACCTGGCTGCTGCCGTGCTACTATGCACATCAAATTTGGGTAATTACACTTTACCGCAATAGGCACGTACGCAATGTATGAGATACAGCATAGATGAAGGCATGAGGTATGGGGTGAGAATATGATACAAGCGTCTACATATCATGAGGCCGAGTGCATATTTGATTACCGAGGGTAAACATATTTACCCAAAGCTTCTACTTCTAGCATCGTTAACAAGCACGTCGACACGTTTACCCCGAGTAATCTCATCCATGCATCTAGGCCAGGATGACATTTGTCATCTACAGTATAGATTAAGCTCAACGAGGATTTACGGCGATAGCAGTTGTTCTACGGCAAATGCTTCGATGCCGTTGCGCCTCTAGTTTGGCAAGGCAGTTACCTTAGAGTGAGCTCCTTCGTTTCTCTGATTCATATGGGCTCAATTGAATTTGTTCTTCTTGTGCTTTTTTATTGCGTGTCCCATGTAATTATCCTAATATCCCTTGAATATTCGTCTACTTATGATCAAGTGGCATGAACGAAAAGCTGCATCAATAGCCACGATTTCAAACCTGGCAAAGTCGCTATTTCAAGGGAAAACTGCTTAAGTTTGGCTTTGCAATGATTTGATAAATAGTCTACATCATGTTATTCACAATATTTTAGATAGAAGTAGAAGTGCTTAGAACGACTGTGATTAGCTTCCACTACTTCTAGTATATGAAAACATTGGGACGGAGCATGGTATGTAGGAGCACTAAAAATGGCAGTTCGAATTCTTGGATTTGAGGATCTTCACACTTAACCCACAATTTAATTTGCTTGTGAATTTGTTGTTCACGACACCTTTCTCGAGTTGCTTGCGTCACCGCTGAAGTAGCATTCCCACTTCGGAAATACTTCCTTTGCCAGCTTTCACCATAGTTTTTGATTCTCTCATCTATAACTCTATATTTTCTGTTGTTCAGATTTGTATAGGCGTGAATTTAAAGTTTATTCCTTTCTTTGTCGTCATTCCGAGAACACTGAATAAGCAAATTGGGCTAGCTAACACTAATGCCAAATCTGATTCTCGTGATTCTTGATTATTGGTTGCGAATGCCACGTGAATACCGCTATTTCTCGAATTATCACCGGAGAGTTTCAGTCAGTTTACTTGTAGCGTTAACATTGTTATTGCGTACTCTCTTTGAAGTTCTATCATTGATTCATTCATTCGTTCTTTCATTCATTCCATTCATTCATTCATTCATTCATTCATTCATTCATTCATTCATTCTTTCATCATTCCATTCACTCCATGCATCTCGAACAACTCCTACAGAAGATCCCGTGTACCATTTGACAATTTATTATTACCCGGCACGGATGAGGTACCAACCAAGCGAATGCTTCGGGACAATTTTTTTAAGAGAATGAGCTACTCACTTATGCATGGCACTTTATCACTGACAGTGCCTTCTGACTATTTGTGCCGTCTGTGCTCAGAACATATTCCTGTTCTCACACTTTTGTTTGGCCAATCTTTCGATTTTCCTCTTGAAAGTGTACCAAAAACCTCTGGGTTCGTGTATTCGGCTCACGCTATTCGCTTAGTGTGGGTGTCGCCCACACCGCATGTGCGAAATTGCGCTTATCAAAACTTCACCGGATGTTGTACATAGATTGCGAAGATAGCGCGCAATGTTTACCTAAGTTTCTCACCTGAAATCAGGTTCAAAAAGGCGCCAACGTTGCGCCGACGTTAGCTGCTTGTACCCTAATAGCAGCCAATGAGGCAGCCCTTCGACTCAGGCTGTTGCTGCAACTCTTTCTTTTTTGGTCTGATGCTGGGTTCCGGTAGTTTCAACCTGTTCATACATAGTTCGCTTCCTAGAAATTTCGTACAAATTAAGGTCAATGAACTCTGCTTCCTTCTTTTTTTTAAATTCTCCGTAAAGCCGTGTTTGTTCATTAGTTTACTCGGGGTATTCTGATGTCTCTCTTATTCCCAGATTTTTATTTTCCCAGTGTCGTTTTATTTCGTTCCTGTTTTTTGTGGTCGAGTTGTTTTTCCTAATCTTATCATGTGCAGTGCCCTAAATAAATAAAATGAGTGAATAAGATAGAATGATATCAAACAAATTATGTGTTGTTCAAGTAGTGAGGTTGAAGAGTGTGGAAGGCTAGTTTTTCGACGCATTTCTCGTTTGCGGTGAAGAATTCCTGAGCGATTCTAAAGCACCATCCTACCTCAGATTTTTGAGATTTCGGTATGAAAAAAATTCCTAAGAGCTCATGTGCACTAAAATACGCGCAAGCTCTCTTAATCTACTGTTACAGAGGACACTATCCCAATATGCTTCAATAAAAAACATAAAAATTTAATCATACCAAGTCATCTTCTCTTCCAGGATGAAGCCTCGGTCAATACTGTGGCTGCAGCTCACAACGTGCTTGTCTCTTCTGATTTCAACAGAAGCAGTTCGAGAACTTGTATTTGTTCAAGCCATCTGGAGGCATGGTGATCGCGCTCCACTATCACTACCCTATCCCAAAGATCCATACACTGAGAGTGCGTGGCAACGGGGCTGGCAACAACTGACAAATGTACATTTCTATGGAAGTTCCTTTGGATGAATTGGCTGTGAATTATTATTATTATTTGTTCTAGCTAGGTATGAACCAGTTGAATGAACTCGGCAGATACTTCAGAGCAACCTACAGTGATTTCATTGCTTCCCATTATATTCCAAGTCAGGTGGGAATGGAACTAGGGGTAAACCTAGGAGCAACTGGTGACTCAAGTGACATGTAACTATTTCAGGTCTATATCCGATCGTCAGACTCAGATCGGGCCCTTACCTCAGCGCAAGCGTTCCTGTCAGGTTTCTATCCCGCTGAGGGCAGTTTTCAATGGCAGCCTGGGAATACGTGGCAGCCGATCCCAATCCATGCCAGCACACCAGGGGAACCGGACTTGGTAAGCACATAGCTATAAAAAACATGAAAAACTAATTCATATACCTATGTATATATAGATCATGAATCCACTTCCGCATCAGAACGTCATGTTCTATTTAAATCCGTCATATAAGTTTTACTCTTATTACCAAGTTGATGAAATTACGAGGAAAAGAAATTACACTATAGACCATTAGTTCCTTGTTCTGAAACTACTAGAATACGAAATTTGTTGTCAATTAGGATTAATTAGAAGAAAGGAAGGGGATTGTAGTTGAATATAGGGGACTGACACTTTCATTTCGACCATATTTTAAAATTTCCGACGGCAGAAAAGGAAGAAAGAGGTGTAAGAATCCCACATCTCCTTCAGTTTCTCATTATTAGCGTTATGTTTAGGATAATTCTTAGTTCCAGCGCAGTCCTCCTCATGAATTAAATGAAGGGCATATAGGAAGGAACGGCTGATCTGCACTGCCCAAATTGAGAGAACCTGTAATGGGCTGATATTCGAGGACGTTTTTTATCCCGGTATCAGGGCTGTGCGCTACAAAAATTCCATATGTCGTTAATCTCTTAATTCGTTACGTCACAGGAAAAACGGCCGTTACATATTAATGTGTTTATTATTAATCTGTTAATTCGTTAGATTGGTGAGGCATACTGAACGCCAGAGTTCCCAGTGAGTCTTATCAGAAGAAAACCTAAATAATGTTGATTCAAAGCCGTTTAGTATGACTACCTACTTCTCGTAAACGAGAGCGCTATAGCAATATTTCTTATAGAAATTGCTGCAAGTACCGAATTGAGTTCCTTTGCAGCTTTTGAAGCCAACATCGACCAACTGCAAGGAGTACGACGCGCTTGTGGAGGCCGACGATGCAGAACAGGCTGAAGTATACAACAAGAAGTATGCGGATTTGTTCAAGTTGCTCGGCAATCAAACTGGCATTGCGAATTTTTCTTACGTGAACATTAATAGGATCTACAACGTGGAGAGAGAGGTGAGCGAGGAGGTGCTTCTTATGAATAAGCTAGGCAGAGCTAAATCCTGGACTTCCAGTTGATCCACAACATGACTGAAAAGCAGCCGGAATGGGTGTTTAAGAAGTGGTCGGAGTACGACGGAAAGGGCACAATGGAAATCATTGGAGAACTGCGTCGCATACGCATGATGACGAAGTTCAACTCACCTGAGAAAGCTATGGTATCGATCGTTTTTGATTTTTAACAGATAATAGTGGCTTTTTCTGAGTTTTGGACCTTTCAGTACACCTGAAAGACAGCTTTCCGTCAATTTTTGCATTCGAGGTCTCCTCGAATTTCAATGATCTGTTAGAAAAGGAGGTGGAGTAATACAATCAAGGAAGCGTTTAATCACTGCAATGAGTACAACTTTGCGCATGCTTTGACTTCTTCACAGAAACTCTATTACATAGTTTCAAACGGAGAAACCTCATTCAGACCTACTGCTCAGTGTGATATCGAGAACTTAGGGTTCCTTCAGTGATGGTCCCGAGAACTGCCCCCCCCCCCTACTCCCACAGATCCCACCAGTCGCAGTACACGGAGCTTGGTCATATTCTGAGTAACCGACTGCCAATGCTATCGGCAGTACGAATGATGACAATTGCAAAGTCACAACGTAAATCAGATGATCAGTGACAACCGATGAAAACTGCATAGTGAGACAAACAAGCTCTTGAGCCCAATCTACTACCTTGTAGATCTGTAGACGAATAAGGGCTTTAGAGATGTGCGAGTAATCAATGGATATGACAAGGAAGAAGAAGAGCCGAAAAAAAAACTCCCGAACCCTGCGGTTAGCCAAAGGTGTCGGTCATAACTTGCTCGTGGTAGACGATGGTGACAGTGTGGTAAGTGAAAAAAAAATGGGGAAGAAGAAATGACTCGTCCTAAGCCGACACTACGAAGACAGATAAGCCGCGGGCGTGATAGAATAATGACTTCGCAAACCCTTGGGCCCATTATGGGTACGGTGCTATGGCTTCGCCACGAGCGACCTTCATCCCACCGAGGCCCGAGTGGGTATGGTTTGGGAGGAGGGTAATCTTGTATCAGTGGGTATGACTGTAGATAATGTTGGTCACTTATGGGTAAACTTTCTAGTGGGCGTCGGGTAGAAGGTAGATCCGGTAATGTTAACGCATTCACCATGAGTAGTGTCCATGATGAAATTCTGTCACTCCTCCCGTTTGCGATCGTAGCTAGCGCCCTCCGTTGTATTTTTAGGCATCTCATATAACAGCGAAAGGAGGGTAACCTAGTGGGGGGGAAGGACTGGGATGGGAACGATGTCTCCATTAAAAGCAAGTGTAGGAATTGGGTTTCAACTTCATATTTGGGAAAATTCTCTCTTTACTCCCCTTTAGACAATTGATGGATGATTTGTACCACATCTAAGAAATCTTCAAAATCTCATAGAAAATTTTTTCAACTAAAGTGTCTATGATTCTTTCTTTGAAATACAACAACTGGTGAACATTGCAGAACTGTCTTCCTTGCAATCTAATACATCCTTTTCTTTTTGAAGTTAGACTCTTTAAACCTACTCAAGTTTTTTCAGTACATGGGCAGTTATTTGTTGAACAACCTCATCGAAAATGCGCTAAAAGTGGCCAATGGATCAATGAAAAATCCAGATAAGATGCTTCTGTACTCGTCGGTGAGGTCGTACATTTCTAAAGTGCATGTTTACGAAAAGAAAGGCTGTAACATTGTATTGTTCAGCATGACGGCACAGTGTTGGGACTAATGTATGCGATGAACGTGGCGAATGACCTAATGATCCCGTACGCTGCGGCACTGATCATGGAAATCTACAAAGACGGTGATGAATACTTTGCAGAAGTGAGTGCTAGCCACATGATTTTTTGTTTGTTTGTTTTTATTCGTTGCGATGAGAATAACTATGTGGATTAGAGAAAATATGTTAATTTTCTTAAAGCAGTAGCTCTAGAAAAGGGAAGAAAAAACACGAATGCAAGTGAGTTGTGTAGTGAGTTTCGCCAAGTGTTTAGAAATAGAATGTTTATTGGACATGTTGTTCTCCAAATAATGGAGTCATGTGATGACTTTCCCGAAGTTTTTGGAAAGAGAGTCCCAAAAGTTCTGTCAACATTCAATAGAATTTGTCATGAATCATCACTGAATCCTCACTTATAACGGAAGCATCTGAAATGTAACTATCCCTTCCAGCTCTTGTACCGGAACGATACTTCAAAGCCTGCCTACAAAGTTCCGATTCCTTGGTGTGGAGATCCTTGTACTGTGAAGAAGTTGGGCGACTACCCGACTACGCTTTTGTCCAGCTATGCGGAACAGCAAAATGTTTGTTTCTTTCCCTTTTCCACGGAGATGGGGGACACAGTCAGTTAGGGCACGGACAGGCTGTCACAAAATTATGTTTACACATGGTTGATTCTATGGCTTCAGGCGAAGTTCACAACTACTTTATTTTATTTTGGCGTACGTTTCGGCGAATCGAATCTTCAGAGCCTGAAATGGGCGATTCGATAAGCTAATTATCTCTACATGAATGACAATGTCTATATTTACACTGTTTGAACTCGTCCTTTTTTGATGCTATATGGCTTTGGGTCAGAGGTATTCAACTGTTTGTCGTTGGCAGCAATCGGTCCCGTGAAATTTCTTCTATTTTTATTATTTTGCAACACCTTGTAAATATGTGTAATTGTTGAATTTTATTCCATCCAACTGCGTACAGTTTGGATAAGAT
This sequence comes from Ancylostoma caninum, assembly GCA_037903475.1. NCBI lineage: Eukaryota > Metazoa > Nematoda > Chromadorea > Rhabditida > Ancylostomatidae > Ancylostoma > Ancylostoma caninum. The sequence goes on along the minus strand of JBAJFG010000176.1, from coordinate 46,284 downwards.
TTCTTCCGTGGCAGTCAACCAAAACGACGCTGATATGATTATAACCAGTTCCACAAATTCTTCCGTCCTTCTTTTCAACCGTCTTTCTCCTTGAAAATATCGGCGGAAACTAACCTTTTTTTTGAATGAAACTAGACGGTGTACCCGGCTTTGCTCGGGTCCTCTATTTATCCCGGCTATTTGAATCTGGTGCCAACATTTGTTGAGCCAAAAGAAACCTATCGAGATATTCATCACTTAGTGATCAGCATAAATGACACTTCTTCATTCCGTCCCCTTCCCTCAAAAGTAAGGTAAAGCTGTTTGGCTGGTAAATTCTTCTAAAATGCTTCCCATATTTACGCTGAAAGTTTCGGAAAATCCCAGAAGAAACGGTTTCATTGACCTGTGAGCACTAATACCAAGAAATCAATAAAATCGATAAATCGATAGTGCCGTACGAAACGGGGAAAATTAGCGAAAAATCAATAAAATCGATAAATCGATAGTGCCGTACGAAACGGTTGTCACATTCGTGTTCAGCTTATTGACATACCCCAGCAGACACGTCTTTACCGTCCCTGAGGCAAAATTAGCGAAAAATCAATAAAATCAATATAATCGATAGACGAATCGATAATCCCAGGTGCAAAGTAGCCTAAAACCTACGCCGGCCCTTAGGAAAGTTCCACCCTATAACAAGGAAGATAATGATCTAGGACGAAAAAAGCGCACAATGTGGAAATTTAGGCCAGGGGCCCCTTTTTTAAAAGACTCGTCACAACACTGCGTATCGACAATGCGCTAAGAGTCGATGCGCAGTAACAGAACCGTTTTCGGGCGTTAGCGACCAAATCTTTTATTATAGTAGGATTACATGCCTCTTACTGGTTTTTTGCATTCCTTCATCCCCTACCACAACTTTTTTCTGGAACTTCTCAGGGAAAGATTTGGTTTTTTATGTTTTGTTGAGCTCACAATCGCTCTGGGAACTCATAACTTTTTTGGTAAGGAAAGTTCTCTTTTTTCATTTGGGAGAAGTGCTCGGGAAATATGTACAAAAGCCCCTATCAACTACCAACACTGGAATTCCCGAGCAGCTTTATTCTGAACCATAGCAGTCATATTATTTCGTATTGTTGGTGTTACTAACTATATATAAGACTATTAATAGATAGTGTCTATAGCCAATATTACAGTTATGCGGGACACCTCTACCGGAGTGCAAAGGAACGCCGACCACTGCCTCTTATGTGCTCAGTGCCGTGATGGTGATTATGGTATTTTTATAATATAATCTGTGAATTATGGTTTTAAGCATTTTTGCTCTAATTCTCTGTGATCTTGTTTCATGATGTATTTTATCATTCATATTTATTACAAATCCATAAGTTAACTAGTCTTCTTTTTCCCCTTTCACCAATTTCTCTAGTCGATACATATCGATACATATATACATAGCAATGTTGTATCAAATGTAAAAATTGATTTTCCTGCTTACGTATGTTACATGTAGCACAGATAAATGTTACTTTGATATAAATATGTGCTTTTCTGAGAAGCTTTAATCTGAAGACTTTTTTGGAAATTTCTCCCTCCATTGTTGGGATCTGCGAGGTTATCGTGGAAAAGAGAGTGGAAGACTTCTTCTAACATCTGAAGAGGCCATGAAAAAAGTGAACAATGTTTAGGGGAAATAGTCCTTGGGGAGCGTTGTCCATCACTTTTACAGGTGGACATTCGTGGCAGGTGATGATGCATTTGACAAAAACATTCCAACATAACACAATGAGTAGACCTCGGACCTCAAGTCCTCGGCCCTTTTGCACGTCCCAAGCCAAACATGATAATCTTGTTCTTTCTAAACACTTCATTCCGGAATTCGTTTGGAGAGCACTGTCGCTAAAGATCTCAATGACATTGAAATTGCTGAGAAAAAGAAGGGGTGATCGAATGAGTTGAATCGATTTGGCAAACTCATGTAGTTTTTTATACCAAGATTCAAGAAAACCAGTTTTATCTGCTCGGCGGAGAAGGTAGCCCATGAAATCTTCCAGTCTCACATCAAATACCTCCCAATTCGACATACAACATTTCAGACATCAGGTTCACATTGTCAGTTTTTCATTGCAACAGTGATCAACGGCCATTGAGAGTGCTCATTCACTGAAGTACTAGGATCAATGAGCATTTCATACTGTCTGCTTCTTTGGCAATTCGCGCACTTCATTTCATGAGGCAGATTCTGTGTTGAGTGTGTTCGTCCTAACGTTATCATATAGTATATTTCGCCTCTCATATCAAGCTTTGAACCCAGGTTAGAATAGTGCCCATTAGTATTGTCTACTCCGAAATAGCAGGAACCACCTTCTTTTAATTTCTTCTTACCAAACTATGATTGCTGCAGCTGTTGTGTAAGTACATAATTGTATTTTTTCCTTTCTTGTTTCATTTTTTTCGCATAGAATCCCCCTGCTTTCACGGTAGACATGCTTTCAGACAAGCCGAGTAGATAGTTACCTCATTGGTCGTATTCTGTTTTACTACAATGGCTGCGAGACCGCTAGCGGAGGACACGGATCCAGCCACGAAACCCCGAGATCACTGTTTCGCTTTAATCATTGAACATTATATCTATCATTCCGGCACTGAAGATTTTAATCACTTACCATGCAAGGATTTTGAAAGCCCGCGAGGATCCAGCCTCGTCTCGCTTCATATATCGGTTCTTCTGACGTCTAACGTCTGAGACTCTCTCTTCCTACCATTTCTATGTGCTGCAGTGCTATTCAAAAAATACAGAGGATTCCTCAAGGCTCTTGTGGTCCGACGCCAGAGAAATCTGGACCCTTTTCATTTTTTATATAAGAGGATTCTGCTCGATAGTAAATGAACTGACTAGAATTACTCGCCATTTACACTGAGAGGGTGCTCTTACTTACAATTTAAATAGTTCACTTTCACTATTTGCTACATCACGGGAAGAGTGATGAAAATCGAAATGCTAGGAAAAATTTGTTACTCATTCCGTCATTACTGTTTATTTGTTCCTATTGTTGTGTGTTGAAGCATCCCAACCCTCTCCACACCCCCCAACTCCTACTAGAATTATCCTACTAGAGTTTTATCTACTTCTTTATGAAAGAAATAAAAGTCCCGCGTTGACTCATTTTCGAATGATTATTTTTATCATTTTTGAAAATAATATTTATCAATTGTTTCATACCCAAATTAATATTTTTGTTATTCCTATTTCCCTCTCGGGTCCCAAAAACAGCTGAGATTCCGTCCCCCCCCCCTCCCGCCCACTTTCTGCATCCGCCACTGTCTGATACTGATGCTTGCTTCATGACATCTAATCTGGATTGGCTGGAAGTTTACAATATCGTGTGGAACATTCATGAATCGCGCAGAACTAGTTACGAAGCTAATAAAGACTGACACAAAAGCTCGTTGCAAGTAAATTATTAGGGTTCCACTGAGAAAAGAATCATTATCAAGCTTTGCTCATCCTATGCAGCCATTGAGAAGCTTCTTTGTGTATTGTTAGCCCTCATATTGGTGTTTCTGACGTTTTTGTGTCTCTGTTGCTGTACATAATGAGTAATCAGATAGAATAACTGTACTATTGTACCACGCCAGAACTTCTGCTAGTTTTCATAGATGCTCATCACTTCCGTAATACTGCGTCCCCTGATTTCAAATTGAAAGACGAACTATTCTGCGAAGGAAAAATCATTACCGTTCAATTTTATTGTAATTGTACAGTGCCTTTCATACTTAGGATTGAGTAAGAACGTGATATTTTAGTCGATTCAGTTAGTGGTATCACAAATTGAGTGCAAAAAAGCCGCCATTCGCTGATCTCATCAATTAAGTCATTGGTAATTTAAGTCATCGATATTTTCCAGTATGAACGTGTCACTACTCTTTGTCCTATTCTTCAACCCCTGTTTTTGCTACAAAATCCTTGTGGTCAATCCGAAGTTTGGGTATAGTCATATGAACTTCATGGGTAAAATTGCCGACACTCTTGTGGACGCTGGTCACGAAGTTGTGAGTCGCATCTTCAGTAATACTTCACACATAATTTGACTCAGTATTTTTCATGAACAACATGATATTCCTTTTGAATCCACATTTTTCTCTGAAATATCACGAAATAGGGATATTAAATGATGTTTTCATAGGTAGTCATCATGATAACAAAGTATAATAGATGAACACCTTTAAGGAGATTTCATACATTGCATACAGTTACGCAGTATCCGAAATTTGGGCGAATTTAAACGGTGGCCGCCAGTCGACCGAATCTACCCGGTATCAATGCGGGAAACGGTGCATTTTGAAATTGCACCATTTGCGTTCGGTCAGGATTCTCTTTGAAATCAGCACTCACGGAAATTTTCACTTTTGTAATGAGTCGCTTACCATGTAGCCGGCCGCTGGCCAATCGCAACAGTAGGTTGAGCACCTTGAATGGCCGCCTACCTGCGAAGACACTGTCGTGGACACACCTGCCTCTGAACATTAGGGTTCCGTCGAGTCAACTAACGCCGTTGACAGGGTGTGTGCATGTGGTTCAGCGGGGCTCGTTCATGAAATTCATGAAATTCGTAATTTGCAGGGTTCCGTGGCGGGAACCATCACGGAACACTCGTCCGCGCTGTGGACCGCGAAATACCGCGAAATGTTCAACCCAAAAATTTTTGTGAATGCTGGCTTCAAACCGGAAAAGGTTTCTGCGGCATAAACCTTATGCACTTTGAGGCCCGTGGCAACGTGTCACGGCAGTGAGTTGAACTCCACAACTCACCACCACACTTCAGACGATGCTGGCAACGCAGAGTTAGCTACCTCGAGCGTTTGCAGTAGCTAACTCTACGTCCACTTGTCTCTCCCACTATTTCCATAGCATGAGGAGGCGATCAGCCCTCAACAAGGCGATGATCTTCTCTTTTCACACATGCGTGTTCTAGCAGTCAGTGATGATGGTCCGCTATAATATACTACATGGATGTGAGCTGACATGCAATCATCGTCAGAAGCGTAGTGGTGCGTCTTGGAGTTCAACTCACCGCCATGGCACTTCATTACGAGCCTGACTTTGCATTTAAATAAAATTGTAATCAAAGGTATAGTATCACCAGAGAAGTGAGCGAATTAAAAGTGCATTACATACTTTTTTGTGTTCTATTGTGGTTCTGAGGAAAGTATAACTCTAGGCTAGCTAACGCGAGAACACAAACTCATTTATGCGTTTTAATTATAATATTTGATAGACTGTAGTATGTACGTAGATGCCATCGCAGGTCATAATCAAGATAATCAGGTGAGCTCATTCAGTTTTTTTCTTTCAGAAAGGGTATTTCTCATGAGATACATTTGCACGTAGTAGTTTGTTGAAATTGAAATGAATTCTGTTGGTAAGAAATTTCTGTCTGATCTCACAATTAGTTTTGGCTGTGGCGAAAGTAAGAAATGCTTTAAGGTCACACTCCAACCATTGATCTTCCCACATACGAGCAACGGCACGAGCAAATCTCGCCTTATACAGATAAGTGTGGACGAGAAAATGTCCGCTGAAATACAACAGAACAGACACGAACAGCAGATGCCAACGTGGACGGCTACTACGACTAACCCTTTCGGTGTTATTACGGTGAGTACTGTCTTTAGTGTAATATTTGTTTTGCAATAGCAACACAAATCTGTTACAGTTCCTTCCAAACCTTAAAAGAATTGTAGCTACAACGGTTTCGAGTGAGTTTATCAACTTTGAGCCGGAGTAGTTTTTCTTCTTATTTCTTCTCTTACCTCTATACCAATTTTACAGAAATGCTAGATGAGAAGGAAGTGTTAGAAAGTTTGAAATCCGAGAACTTCGATGTTGGCATTTGTGAACTTTTTGATTTCGTCGGCATTCGTGAGCCACTCCTTGTTCTAAATGATTCTCCTTCGCATGAATTGAAAATTATAAGAGCCTGTCTATAAGTGCCTTTAGCCATATTCGAGGCCATTGGGCTGAGGAATATTGTTGGAGCTCATACAACATCTTGTCTGATGGAAGGAACAGCTTATGCTATTGGTGCACCAGTAATTCCCAGTTACATGCCAGGTATGGTCTTCATAAGTCATTTCGACTGCTCATGTTCAATATGTATTCTAGTGGCCCAATATCAACAATCGTTGCATAGCGCTTACTATAAATAGCATTTTCTCTGGCTTCGTTTCCATCTTTCTCAACACTTGTCTTACTATGCCTGTGCCGGCACGATTGGGTACCGGCTAAACATGGCCAAGGAGGCGAGTCCTTGCTCAACGTTAGTTTTGCACCATTTGGCCAGCAGTAGGTGATCGATCTTGCCGTTATTTTGAATGAGGCCATGCATAGGCAATTTTCGAATTCCGAATATATATTCCGATTTTCAAGGCCCAAACATTTAGAAGTCTTCAATGTTGCGAAGCAATTTGTTCTTTCTTTCACCCTTTACTAGTAACTCTAGGAATTTATATTAAACTAGCGCCCCTTCAGTACGCTAAAAACTGGGGTGGGGCAGCCACTTGAGACAGGTAGAAAAGCTTCACACATGTGAAATGCTTACAAAATTAACAAAGAAGCAAAAATAATAATTAACTGAGCTCAAATACGGAATTCCCCTTGTAAATTGCGTATGTATTACCAGAATGGCCGCCTCGCTGACATCGGGCCTCCACATTCCTCGTGATCATTATCTTCTTAGTCACACATCTACATGTAAAATATTTACAATGATACTACCTACTGTTTTTTTTTTGACACTGCATTCAGTCAACGCCTATGAACCCGTTATGAACAGCCACTCCCAACTCTGCACAGGAGCATCTTCCAGATTGCTTTGAAACCTGTGAGCAACTCAATGTAATAAATGTAGTACGAATAATCACCTTTTCACACACTAATGGGGCACGGCAGACAGATTTTCCATCCGTGGACCTTTATCCTGACGTTGCATTGCGCCGCGGCAGGCCTATTCTCCATCTCAATTCGTGAACCCGTATACTGGCGTTTTCCCCCTCTATCCTCGAGGGTTGAGCATGTTTCTCCCTCAACCCCGCCTGTCAGGCAGGTGTGAGCTCTACTGCCACAACGCATTGGGTTTTCGTATCATCCAATAGTTGTCCTACTATGGCAGGAGAGCAGGAGAAGAACTGAGTTGCGAGAAGCTTTGCACAAGCCTTTGCCCTAGTGTTGCTACTACTGCTCAAACAGGAAAACTGCAAGCACATTTGAACAACATTGATTCTGACGTGCTTTTACATTTGCAGCTATACTCAAATTTTCACGCCTGTAGAGCTCATTTTCGAGCTAAGAAGGCTTTGGAACACTGCTAATCAGCAAGAGATTGATGTTGTTTGTTGCGTCATCTCAAACAACAAGGGTATTTTTCAGCATCAATGGCAGTTACTGACGACTCACCGTCGATAGTGAATCGTGTTGTGAATATTCTATTCACATTCATGTCGTGGTACTTTCAAACAAGTATAGCGAGAGCTGCAGAGATCGTGATGATGAATAAACTTGGCGTTAATGCCACTCCGATATGGGTGAGCTTTATATTTTCTAATATTTAGTGGTGAGAATAGTTTGTTTTTCTAGGATAATGTGTCAAACATGTCATGGATACTCTCCAACACAGAACCTTTGCTGGAATTCGCGAAGCCAACACTTCACAGAGTTGTGGATATCGGTGGGATTGGTGTATCTAAGCCAAAACCACTTGACGAGGTACTTTATTCACATTGTACTAGTGCTTGCGTAAAAACGTCAAGAAAAAAACCTTGTGGTTATTTTTAGAAGTGGAACAAAATTCTCAGCTCACGTAAACACACAATTCTGATATCATTCGGTAGTGTAGCTGCCAGCATATACATGCCCTACGATATGAAGGTTGCGATTGTTGATGTTGTCAAATCGTGAGTCGATGATACAATATAAAGAATCACCAAAGTTGATACAAATTTAACCAAAAGTGGTGAGTTTTTTCGAAAATGATTTGTGCGAGGGAAGTGTGAGGATATTCTCAACTTCTGCTCTATTCGATTCAGTTACGTATGCAAATGAAATGGCGCAAAAGACCCTGTGACTTTTGTTGTTATTTCAGTTTTCCTGACGTTACATTCATCTGGAAGTACGAAGAGCCTACTGATTCCTTTGCAGCCGGAGTAGAGAATCTCTTTCTCTCGAAGTGGACTCCTCAAGTCGACCTGCTAGGTAAATTTAAACTCTGGAGTTAATGTTGTGAGCGATTGGAAGCCCAGATATCAAACTATCAAGCTAAAAGCACTAGAGCGCATATAGAAGTAGAGGTAAAATCTGCTAATGTATCCTCGTTGTTGGGATATTACGCTTGCACTGGGCAAAATCACAAAATTTATTGATCCATTCTGAGATATGGCAAATATCCTGCTTCAAAATCGAAATGATGAGGCTAAGAACATGTGTTGGCCAAGATTGTGGGATCTTGTTGCTAATCCAAGCATTTTCTCCCACAGTATATTCCTCCCACAGTTCTGTAATATGATAGCCAATTTTGTTCATATTATTAACTTGTTCACTCGTTGAAATTTAATCTTGCATGACATGTTCCGTGAGGCAGTCAGGAAGTACACTGCGACGCGACCAGGCCGCTGTTCTCCGAATCATAACTTGGGACCATGGATTGACAACTTGGACCCATGCTGGTCCAGTTCGACGCATACGGTGACGGCAGTGAATAGCTAAACGGTTCCGCTTCAAAAGAATACCACTCGAGTCCAATGAAACTAGTCCATTTTCTGGCAGCTTTGTTCGCGTCCTAGATAGAGAGTTGCAGCCACAATGCACATGAATCGACAAATCACCAATCGTTCGCCATGTGTCAGCTAAATGTTCTCGAGATCTTCTTAGCAGTAATGTCATGTATACGGACCCTGTCACATTGTTGGCGGGCAGCAGGGATAGAACGAAGAAATTAGTTCCTAGTCGCACAGGATGTATAGCGCAGCCAACTCGCGCAAAGCTAGCTGTGCATCAGATCATCAGCTGGCTCTTCGCGAGGACCACTATTCTAGGAAGAATCTATCTCGGTCTACGAGAAATTGAGAAATGTCTTCAGTGATCTAAATTCTAAGATTTCTAGGCTTTTGCGTGAAGACTGTTTCATAAGATGCCGTCACATTCGTCCTACATCAAAATCTGAGAATAACTGTTCTGGCTGATGGCTTCGTGCCCGAAGGAACTTTTCTATCGGCAGGCAGGAGACCAATGACCTCTCTGGATGGCGTGGAGATCTCCTGTCCGGATCGATCCCAAGGATGTGCAATGGTGGGGAACAGAAGTGTATGTGAGGCCCTGGGATTGAATCTTACCATGTTTCGAGTGGAGTCAGCCGGAGAGCCGCAGCCGTCCTTTCCCCATCGTAGTGCTGTATTAACTATATTCTAGTAGAGGTTGTTACTATCGAAGTGACAAGTAGAAACCCTCTTACGCAAGAGAGAGTTAATGGAGAGTCGCAAGAAGGAGAGGTATATAGACAGATTATGTGCCCGGAGGCAGGCGGCTACGTAACAATAACGATATCAATCAAATAATTGGCACTTTATTAAAATCAACTACTGTTTACAGTGTTTTATCTGTCGTTGAATTTTCTTAAGCCGCACTCAGAGTTTTGCCGCCGGGCGAGTCGCCCATATCGAAACATACCGGGCTGCTACGCAGCGCGTGCTCGCCGCGGCAAAACTCGCAAGGGTGGGGTCACTCAAAGTATTTTGCCGCGGCGAGCTCGCCGCAAGCTTGCCCAGCGAGCGGCGACAAGAAATGACTCGGACCACTTTTGTCGCGCGCTGCAAAACTCGCCAATCGTATTTTCCTTCGTAGTTTCGCGAATCTTTTGAACAAATTGCACTTTTCCAATGATGAACATTTAGTTATGTTTGTTTGTGATTTAAGCGCTTCTCACTTGACGTTTTCGGTTGGTGCCTACCCGTAAACTAGAACATTTGATGCGGTGTCTTTTATATTGTTTTTTTATTCCTGGTATTTTAGTCATAGATGACGACGATGTAGCGTAGTTAGTCCTAGAATGCCATCTTGAGGTGGTAGCCAGGAACAGTAGGGATTACGTTAATGAGGCACGTTCCCTAGTTGGACATCAGGTTCACTCGCACTCGGGCAAAACTCGCAAGGGTGGGGTCACTCAAAGTATTTTGCCGCGGCGAGCTCGCCGCAAGCTTGCCCAGCGAGCGGCGACAAGAAATGACTCGGACCACTTTTGTCGCGCGCTGCAAAACTCGCCAATCGTATTTTCCTTCGTAGTTTCGCGAATCTTTTGAACAAATTGCACTTTTCCAATGATGAACATTTAGTTATGTTTGTTTGTGATTTAAGCGCTTCTCACTTGACGTTTTCGGTTGGTGCCTACCCGTGAACTAGAACATTTGATGCGGTGTCTTTTATATTGTTTTTTTATTCCTGGTATTTTAGTCATAGATGACGACGATGTAGCGTAGTTAGTCCTAGAATGCCATCTTGAGGTGGTAGCCAGGAACAGTAGGGATTACGTTAATGAGGCACGTTCCCTAGTTGGACATAGGTTCAGAATACTAATTCATAGAGTACACAGAAGAGGTGTTCCTCGTTCGTATCTTTCAGTTCTAACAAGGAATTCTAAGAAATTCAAAAGAAGTGGAAGAATTACTACAGATGCTAAAAAATGCCCTACTGCTAACCGCCGCGCTCCCGCTTAACTCTGAGTATCCCCGCTGAGCGGCAAAGGCTTGCCACGCCCCCCCTGTTGCCGCCCGGCAAGAACTCGCTCGGCGGCAAAACTCTGAGTGGGGCTTTACAGTTTTGATCATAAATGAGTCCGCAGTGTCTATGGTCCTATTCACTGATCAAGTTAACGATAATTTTCCCTATATTTTATATACAGGGTTATCTCCAAATGTTGTCTGTATGTATGCCTGTATGCTTAACACCGCGACAACGTGCTCAACCGGTTGACACGCATTGTGCGACGCGTAGGACCGCGTGCTCAACCGGGTGAGCACGATCTTTTCAGAGTTATATTTCTATGAAGCAGTCATAATTAGCGAACTTCTATGTAGTATCGTACTAAAAAATATTCGAGCTTTCTATTCGTGCACTGGGCAGAGCAGATCTTCACTCAAACTTTTTTAACATGTAATTGAAACATAGACCAGAGGGAACGATACAGATGAAACGAAACTACAATCAGTATCAAGTGAATGGACGACAAACATGTGGAAACATCCTTTACGATCACAAAAGAGAAAAAGATCAGGTTCAGGTTTGCGCGGATTCGGGGTATTATGTGGCGGAGGAGAAATTCCTACTACGTGGGACCACGTTGAGCGCGGGTCCCACTTGTGCAAAAGCGCGTGTGTCCCATGTGGCACACCATGTCAAGAGCGTGAGGTCGCGATTGTGTTAAAGGCAAGCTCATCGCTTCATTTTCCAGCGGATGACCGCCTCACGCTGTTTATAACTCACGGAGGTGCTGGAAGCATGATGGAAAGTGCCTCTCGTGGAATACCTTTGATTGTCGTACCACTTTTCGGCGACCAGACAAGGAATGCCAAATTGATCGCCAAGTTTGGCTTTGGTGAGTGTGCAAGGATGAGACAATTGAGATATATCTCAAAAATTTGTGATAAAATGCAAGAATTTTGAATCTATTTTCGCCCCCGTCATACATCTTTATCCATTTTCAAGGTATAATGTTGCACAAATCTAATTTATTGGACAAATCTGCACTACGCAATGCTATTGGTAACGTTCTCAAGGATATGAAGTAAGTGCAAGTTGTTAAAACTGCTCCTTTAGGGAGTTTGTCACATTAGTTATGGAATAGCTTAAACTGAATTCACTCTTCTCTTGATGCAGCCGATGTCTAATAATTTTGTAGGTATAGGAAAGCTGCTCATCGAATTCGGGATCTCCTAGCAAGAAGGCCGTTCAGTCCCGAGGAGAAATTAGTGAAAACTATAGAATTGGCCGCAGAATTCGGTGGAATTGAAGAGTTGAAAGTGGCCGGACGAAATCTTGGGATTATCGCGTATTACAATATCGATCTCATTTTAGTCTTTGTAATTTCCACACTACTTATTGTGTGGTTTGTGTTAGACAGTGTCAAGCGAATATACAATTTACGTGCATCGAATTCCAAAGTGAAAGAACAATAGTACTAAGCTAAACATGCCTCTGTTGTGAAGCAGGTTCGCACCGTTAGGGATACTTTGATAAACTTGTTCAGTCATAGCGCATTGTCAAGGAAATGTACTTTCCAAATAAGAGAATTAAATAATGTGTGATTGTTGTACAAATAAAAATAATCAATAATAATGTAGGTTTTTTGTAGGAAGTAATAATAAAGTCTATAGGGGTGCAGAAGGAAGGAGCATATTCCGCGCGAGAATGTCGAGTAGGTCCCATCACGCTCATCATGGCTCAATGCGTAGAAAATCGGATAATAAAGGATAAAGTGGTCGGCGTTAATCAATCCCGTCACGAGGGATGCGCCACGCATTCGACTTCATCTGAGCATCGTAGAGGCGTTGAATGCGTATGTGCCCTGTACAGTGACCTGCGGGGGGCACCCGATGTACCAAGTCAGTGCTTCATCCTCTCAGACTCCTCTGGTACCAATTTACCGACCCCGGAGGGATGGAAGGCTTGGTTGGCCTCGGGCGGGATCGAACCATCGATCGTGTGCGTGCGCAGCGAGCCTCTTACCACTGCGCCACACGCGCCCGCAGAAAATCGGAAATCTGGCGATTTTCACGAGACAGATACTTCTCCTTTGAAGCAACACAAGGGTCGTGTTTTGGATGAGATCACCTAGAAAGTACATGTCAGTTTAATCGAATAAATAATTAGTCTGTCACAAGAAAAAGTACGGACAAGGTATTATTCAAATATAAAGAGTACTGAAGATGAATTGTAATCCTTTCCAGTTAAGGCACACAATTGTGCAACACGTTTACTGACTGGGTTCCACATTACCACATCACATAATATAACAATTAAATTAGTATTTAATTTGTTCGATAGACACGGTCTTCTCGAACAATCTTGGTGGATAGTCGTCAGGCACTTTTCTGCAACAGTTCGGCAAATATTCGAACTCTTTGTGTAGTGATCGCATGGCTCATGCGAGGTAATCCAGAGAATTTACAAAAATCTTGCCAAATAGCCGAACAGTGAAGATTTGTTAGATACCTTGAAGTGCATTACCAGCTCTCACGTATTCAGGCGTCTGTCCTAAGGTATTGCTCCGCGAAGGACTCGATGATCAAAGTTCGATAGTCAGCTCCAGTAGGCTTGCTGCCTAACCCGTATGAGTGCTTACCGCGAATCTCATGGATTGTACTCTCACAAAATAACCACATAGCCGAAAGAAATGACTAATTGAACGTCAATACCATTCCGAAATTGTACAGTGACGTTGATTGAAAACGGGTGTATACAATGAGGTACCCACACCTGTACCGCCAGCCGCAATTAGTGAGTGCGGCGCTCACTAGGTGCCAGCTCATGAGCTGCGCTGTCACTGGCAGCTCCTGCAGGAGTCGGAGGCCAATAAGAGCAATTTCCTAGAACGCAAGCCGCCGCGCTTGCGTAGGCTTGCGTTCTCCGAGGAGGAAATTGCTCTTATTGGAGGAAATGCGGGAAAGTGAAGCCAGGGAAAGCATTTCAGTGCGATTTAGTATTGAATACAAAGTATACACCAATAGTTCTTGTTTCCACAGTAATTATCTTCACTAATGGACCGCTTCAGACGTGAAACATTCGCCACGTTAAGATTTTATGGTTGAAATCGCACTCTTATTCTTGTGAGCCCATAAATGCTTATGAGCATTCGTTTAGCCAGCTAATCGAATGATATTCGCACCCAGTGTGCGCTGATGTGTCAGAAATGCCTCGCAGGCATCCCCAATGTCTGGAAGCGTGGTTACGGGATACAGTGTCATTCGAACGCCATCGAAGGTGGTTTACCACCATATTGACTTTTTTGTAACTATGAAGCCAGCGCCAAGATACGAAAAAAAATTTCAATTCTTACGCGTCGGGATGTCCACAGAAGTTAACAAGTGTAAGCTAGGCACTGACCGTGGTACACGTTAAAATGTTTTCACAATTATAACAAACCATGTTATAACTTTTCGAACTTATAGGTGAAATTCGGAAAGATTGATCTTGTGAGAAGATATTCGAAGAAGTTGTGTTGAAGTGGGGCTTAAGACCGCTTGTAACTAATTTTTTATTGCTGTAACCAAACGAACGCAGCAATTTTTTATTCATTGTCATTGATTTTAATAGAAGTTGTTAGGTGAAAGGTCTTTGGACTGGTGTTGCACCTAAAATTTTAAGGCAAATTTAGGGTTCAGATGATTCAGGAGCGATACCTCCTCTCAAAATCAATAAATTCCGTTCTCATCTGACAGTTGGAGGAAGATTAATATCTTTAATTTTACTACATAGTTTGAGCAGAATTCTTTCCGTACCAATGATGCTGTGGGCACTGCTAGGTATTTTCGAAGTGAATTTTAATTCTGCTCTTATTTCAGTCAACTCTTTCCAAAGGAGTGGACTGTTATCCAACCAAAGTCCAAGTTCCAGCTATAAGTCCCCTCTGAACACTTCATCTTTTACGAAGTCCCGCATGCCTCGAGAATTTTCTGCCAAAGTCTGATTGTTGTTGCCGAAATCTGATTGTTGAAAAAGGCGAACAAGCTTCCTCGTATTTGTCTATATATCTAATAATATGGAGATATTTGCAGAAGAATTTTTAAACCGTTTTCCCGGTGACGTAGCCCTGTTGGAAACTTGCAGCCTCCTAAGTAAATCGCTGCAAAAAGCATGAAAATGTCGAAAATCTGCTCTTTTGCTGGCTGTCTCTATCCTATTCCTTTTTTCCGACGATTTTCGCTCCCATTTGCCCATTTTCAGTTTTTGCCCGGTGGGCGGAGTCAGAGGCGCACGTAGCGCAAGGCTTCGGCAGAGGCTGCCAGCGACAGCGCAGCTCATGAGCTCGCACCTAGTTGGCGCCGCACCCACTAGTTGGGCGGTGCAAGTGTGGGTACCTCATCCCCCCATTGAAAACTGGTGGATTAATCAGGAATGCGTACATTAAACTTAACCCCCTTTAATTTCTGAAAAAATTCATTAGCACATTGCTGGGAGATTCAACTGTATTTTACTTTGACTTATCGTTTGTTTGAGTCTAGATCGTATTTCGGAATAGTCAAAATTCTTTCGAATAATCGAATTTCGGATTTATTCGATTTCTGATTTTTTTGAGTAATTGAGTTTCGAATTTACTCGGTGTTTCGCTTATTTTGAATAAGTGAATTTATTTTTCAAACACCGAATAATCGAATGGATTCGAAATACGCTTTCCAGTTCGTTTTTCAATTCGCTCATTCGAGGAATTTGACTACTTCGGAGTTGGTGTAGATTGCAAAGACTCGAGCAACGACTCGAGAATTTCAACTTATGACTGTGGAGAATTCTTTAGTTTACTGCTTAGCAAGTGCGACCGACTTCAACCACTACCTTCCTAGAAAAATACTTCAGTGCTCTACTTATCCTAGGTAAAATATAACATGACACTAATCAGGTGAGGTTGTTGTTTTTTCTATCGTTTCCTTCAGAGTGACACCCATACAGTGCGTATCATAAATATATGGGCATCCCAAAAATGTCTGTATCTGCTTTCCCTCACAATTCTTGCAAAAGCCACTGCTACCGGTGAATTCGGCATACCCGAAAACCCTAGTCTACCATCCTTCACGTAGAAAAACGGATAATGGAAATAGATAATGGTGTAAACTGTATTTAGCCTCCCAAATCCGTGTATCACAATTACACGGGCACTGGTAAGAATCAACAGTTCTTATATGCTAATCTACTAACAATCAAACTCTAATAATTGATGGGTCCTCCATGTTTGCTAATTATTTCAAAAATGCGCTGAGGCATGGAGTTGACCAGTCTTTTCAGGATTTCGGGGTCTAGTTGGCTTCAAGCACTGGTGATGGCAGCTTTGAGCTCTTGGTGATGCCCCAAAGATTCTCTATGGGTTTGGCATCGGGAGAACAGGACGTCCTTTCCAAAACGGTGACGTTGTCGTTGAACCAAGCCTTCGTCGAACGACTGACGTGGATTGCCGCGTTGTCCTGCTGGAAAATGAACGGCGTCGCATCGTGCTCGTCCAGAAAAGGCAGGAGGTGATGGCTGAGCATTTCTTGGTGGTGGCTAGAATTCATCCGAGTCGAAACGAATGCGATGTCGAGCACTCCATCTTGGCAGAACCCGCCCCAAACCATCACTGTGCTACCACCAAAGTTTCGCTTGCGGAAGACCTGCAGCTCCTTGCGGAGATCTCTCCAGTAGTATGCGTTGCCATCTCGGCCGTCCAAGTTGAAGTTTTTCTCATCGCAGATCACCTGAACACGTCAATCAGTCGACCAGTCTGCTGTCATGTTCTTCCTGGCAAACTCCAGCCGTGCATGAGACTTCGTGAGCCTGGAAGCTGGTCGAAGGCGACAACGTACGATGTCACCATTACGTTTAATCGCCCTCCACACTGTCATTCTAGAGACAGGGATCGATAAGCTGGCTCGAACATCATTGACGGATATCATGGAGTTCGAAATCAACCGTCCGACCGGGCGCTCATCCTACGATGACAGCTTCTTTAGCCTTCCAGATCGCTTCCGCCGGCCGTAGGACTCAAGATCTTGCAGGAAGTTGTCGATGGTGCTCGGTGCTGGGTGAAGTTGCTCGGCGATCCCGCGGTTGCTGAGACCTGCGCCGTGAAGTGAGCCCGTATTTGCGCTTGTTCGTCCTCAGAAAGCTCTGATCCTCGTGGCATTTCAGATTCAATTAAGGTAAACTTACCTCTACTTATTGCAGTTTTGAAACAGAAATTTTCTTGCCACGGGATTTTTTAAATTTATTTTTTACTCAGAGTGCCCGTCTAATTATGATAAACAGATTTGGAGGGCTAAATACAGATCACACCATTATCTATTTCCATAATCTATTCCTCTAGGTGAAGAATAGTAGACCAGGGCTTTCGGGCCCGCCTAATTCACTGATAGCACTGGCTTTCGTCAGAAATGTGAAGGAAAGCAGATACCGACATTTTTGGGGTGCCCGTATATTTATGATACGCACTGTAGTCATGAGAAAAAAGTGAACACGAGGACTTTAGGGGCATACTCCGGGCACAGTGATTGGTGGTAAGGGTAGGAAAATACGAGCGTAGGATCATAATGAGTCCATTGCTGTCTTATATAAGGTTGAATGCTCATGTGAAAAAGTAGGACGGGATGATATTCCTGAAGATATGTTTAACGGTCTTGTTTCTACAGTGACATGAACAGAGGGCAAAAACCGAACCACTCAATGATAGATTTTTCGAGAGTCATTCACATTTTTACTTAGTGTCCCCTCTAATTATTCTAATAAACGAAGCCCGGAAAGGTCGAAAACCATTAAAACCATACTGATCATCGTTTATCCGAATTGCGAATAAATTCGAAGCTGCACCTTCATACCGAACCACTGAAGGCAGATTTTTAGAGAGTCATACACATTTTTACTTAGTGTTCACTCTGAGTATTCTAATAAACGAATCTCGGAAAGATCGAAAACCATACTGATCATTCGTTCATTCAAATTTCGAGTAAGCTCGAAGTTGCACTTTTATCGAATATTCGAATTCCAAATACAAAAACGGGCTTTTTCGAACAGTCAAATTTTGGATAATTTCGAAAATGGAGTCTTTCGAATGGTCGAATTTCGAGTTAACTCGAAAACCGGCTTTTATCGAGTAGCCGAACTTCGAATTATTCAAATTCGAATGTTCACTCGGATATTTTATTCGAATACGTCATTCGGTCCGAACTGTAGTCCAGATCACACGAAATGGCTCTTGAGTTGGATGATTTGATGATTTTTTTCTTAGGAAAAATCTTCCACATACTAATCTTTATTTCCTTAATGCTAATAATTCCGTGGAAGTTCTGCTGTATTTTGAGGAAACCTACATCTGTGCAGCTCCTATAGATTTATCTCTAGCATTCAGTAGCTCACCGGGATCGTCATGGAGATACATTGGTGGGGCGAATGGCACCGGATTCATTGAAAAAGTAAGCATCTGAACGAAGGATTCTAAGTAACATGACTGTGTGAGAGTAGAGCCTAGTTTTATTTGATTAAGCTATGTTTGATAATGAGTGAATGCGTTATAAATGGTCTTTCATACTCGCGTGGGAACATTGCTAACTTTGTCGAACAAGGAGTGGCTATGGTTACGCAGGCGGAGGGAGAGCTCCGCTTTTTTTCAAGACACAATCACAAGAATATCGCTCCTCACTACTAAGCCGTTTTAGGCAGCCGCAGGGGAATGCATTTCCCAGAATTGTTCCGTGGGAGTGACAAAATTTAGTCGGAAAATGCCTAACACTGTTTTTGTTTTTATCCTTAAATACCTTTCGACGAGGAGGCGATTTTAAATGGGTCCCTTCTTGGTTCGTCCAAAAACAGCTCGTTCCGGTTCTGGAAGACAAACAGCTGACAAACTGCCGGCTAGAAAAAAACACTGGATACCACGGCAACAAGCTCCTAGTCATGCTACTCTAGAAACGGATTAATGTCGTGGCAGAAGACAAATTCATCGTAGAGATAAAATAATAAGTAGTTATATTCATTCTTTGTTCATAATATTCTTTCTCACTTAAATCATCAAATCATAAATCAAATACATATTTCAATAAATTAACCTACTTTGGCAAAACGTCCTATTTCAGTTGGATTATGAGCAAAACAGTGTTTCCGGAATCTTAATCCAACGCAAACAGGAACTTATTTCCATGAAATTTCACATGTATTACATTCGGTTCATGGTAATTTTTGATGGTGATAGATATTTATCCATCTGTTTCAACAAAGGACATGCCATTATTAATATTATATTTACATAACCTACCCTATAACAGTACTAATAGTTTGCTCTTTATAAAAGAGGCATATGAAATGAAAAGTCTAGTCCCTTGACAATAAAAATAATGCTATTTTGTGGGCTCGTGAGTTATTTCCTACACCTTAGCAATATCCCAGTAGCAGCTTTCCTTTCAGATTTTTAGTCTCTGCGTGAGTGCGCACGCTGCTCCTGCTGAAGCTGATGACAACGTGTATCAAAACATGTTAGTCGGGTTACCTTCACAATTCTTTTTATCACCTGTTATCTTTTATATGTCGCTCTCATCATTCATTCGTTTATTTATTTATTTATCTATTTATTTATTTATTTATCTATTTGTTTATTCATTCATTCATTCATTCATTCATTCATTCATTCATTCATTCATTCATTCATTCACTGTACTTTACAGACCAGACGAAATTTCATGAGCAAAACGTCAAGTAATGTGTAACCTGAACCTGAAATGGGAGGATGGAAAAGTGAACTACTTCTTCGGGAATGCACGTTGGTATTTTTCGCTGTTATCGGCACGGACTCATCTACCTCTTAAGAGCCTTAAACCATTCAGCTAACATCTTCAAAGCAAATTTCAAAAAAGCAGCGAAGGCCTGGACAAAGAGCACTTGTCTTAGGGTCGTGGAAGACAAAAATGGTAAGTCGTAGGAAAATATATTTAACATGTGACGGACATGGACATGTAACGACCAGCATGGTTTGCAGCAGAAGACAGGATACAAGTTATGAAAGGATCATATTGTTTGTAAGAAGTCGGAAGACAAGCCCAAACGCAATGAATTTGGATAGCGGGCAGCTGCATGACGATGAGGATGTAAATTACGTGATGCTGACGTTGCCCAAAGTTGATTTTGTGTATGAAGTCTAGGCAAACACTTAACATATTGTTTGTCTCATAATTATAGATACGTGCGTCTGACGCGCCATTGACGCCCACATATAGTATGAAATGCTCCATTGCAAGAATCGAGTGTCTTCTTTTTCAACAAACAATTTAGCCTCATCGCTAGGTCGGTTCCGTTATCCACAAACTCGGTCACGCACTTGGCATAATCCACACTCAAGAACGACATGATCGTGATGAATACGTAAACGTTATTACGGATAATATTCAAGTCAGCCAGCACTCTCTTCCAGAATGTGTGGTAGAATCAATAGCAATTTTTTGAATAATATCAGCAACAGTATCGTGGTGAGTTCAAGAAGGAAATCTCAGAGACAAATAACATTTATGACGTGCTGTACGAATATGGAAGCATTATGCACTACAATGCTTATGTGTTGGTCCTTCAGCGTACAGTCATTTTCTCTGTTTATTCTTATCGTCAGATGTCCCAGGGGCACAAAAGGGGTAGCAAAACCGGCCCAGTTCTTAGTCCCGGGACCAGTAGTGTTGAAATCCATCAATTCTAAACAGTTTACAACAATGTAAATGACAACATGTCTCCCACTTTAATCCTTTTTTTCTCTTGAAGCTTTTCAGACTTTACATTTTGTTTCATACAGTCATGTCCAACTCATTTCATATGTAAAATATGTATGTAAAATACGGTTGGTTTTAGGTTTGCGATCGATAAAACAAAGCCGATCATGGTACCGGAACAAGACTGAAAGTACACGAGAACTCTCGGAGGCCGCATACTTTCTTACTTTCTTTCTTGGATCTGCTTACAATCAGCAAGCACTACGACTGCTTAGGTAGTCTAAGGGTTTAATGCTCGAAATTCAACATCAGTTCGTAAAATAATTCTTAAGGAAGTGCAGAAACTCAATCAACTGCGACAATGAAGGATTCCCACATCCGAAAAATTGTTCAACATGTGTGTGCCCCAGTGGATATGGAGGACCAGTTTGTGACAAGAGGGTAAAGGAAGCTGGTAGCTGCATCGTGATTCTATACTTAGGACAGAATAAGCATTAGATACGCATCGATTTTTCAGAATTCTGAAATTTCATTTCGAATAATTCTTAAGATCGGATTTTTAGAGAAGAAAGAGCAATACGACCCTTTAGAAATGATAAGAAAGCACTTAGGTCTCTTTTTCTCTCGAACGTTGGCATTCTTCCTATATACTTAGTGCTGAATGAATAAGTGAATGAATTGAATTACTCGATTTTCATTCGGTCCAAAGTATAAATGATTCCATTTATGTCTATAATAATGCGGATATCTTTAGCCTTCTGGATGCTTGAAACTGATACGAGTATCCAAGAATGCGCGCAAGATCAACCTCTTCGTTGGGGAGCTTAACGAAGGCTGGGACAATAAAGCGTGCAACTACTGGATTGAAGTACTGGGGGATCACAATATGGCTTCCACTTTCACCCACATGACATGACACATTCGCCCACATGCAGTTCGCGCCTCAAAATGGACAACAGTAAAAAGCGTAGAGCGAATCTTCAACATAACAAATGGAAGACGTTAAAGAAGAATCAAGGTAAAACCAAATTGGTTCAGAAAATGAGCTAAAAACCAGTCATTTTCAAAAGCAAACCGAACTCCCTCCACCAATGTTCAACCATATCTGACAGCTGCGGCTGTAATATAAAAAAAGGACAAAAATCATCACCCTCCTGCAGATCCTAAACAAATCTTTATCAAAGTCAAATTTTCACACGCCAACCACCCGCCAAGCTACAGGTGCAGGTGTTTAAGTGCCTTAGCTGGCGCGTCGAGCCGTCTAAGGCACTAGTCGGTTGGGTGGGCACGCGACGGCAATTCCTCGTTCTCTACAGGTAGGTCATTAGAGTTGGTGTTCTTTTCACATTTGTGGCTTGCTGCGCACTACATATATCACGACCCCCTCCTCAACTCCGAGTCGAGGATCTCGACTCGTGCCTTTAAATTCAAACACGGACCTTCACGCAATCCATATATGTATCAGCAAGCAACAACCCTGAATTACATCCTCCTTTTTGAGAAAAAACACAAATTATCATCTGTTGCGGTACCACAACGCAGCCAGCAGAATACGGAAATGCCTTCGCGACGACAAATCGGCCAAAAAAAACTTGTAAAAACGATTGGACTGGTGGGCGAATTCGGAAATGTAGCAGAGTAGAGGGTCGCCGGAAGAAATCTTAGATTTATTGTTTGCTACAATATTGAGCTAATCTTAATTTTAGCCTTCACTCTTGTTTCGTTTTGTTGTGTGCTTCTGTACATATAGTTACGAGTATGTAAGCACTTTTTTGTATTTACAAGGTCAAAACGCAGCAGTTTTATACCTCACTTATATAAATTGATATATTGTGAAATGTTGTCTCAAAGTAGCTTGAGCAATTGACCAAGATTTTTACAACTCTGTATTCTGGTTAAAGTTTTGGGTCGTCGCCCTGATCAAAGCCCAAACAAGAAAAAAAGTGAGTTAGGAGAAGTGTTGAAAGATGCCAACAGTTTACACCTCGTTTTTTTCTGTATCAATTCTAATCGAGGGTGCGTTTGCATTCGCGCTATGCAGCTAATGTTAGCCAATCACAGATCTTGGTGGACGCAGTGAGTGCGCCCTTCGTCCCCGGTTAGCATATCGGGATTCCAGATGGATAGAGACAAGATCGATTTAACGTCGACCATACCTATCAAAAATTTGAATCTCCTCGCAATGCTGGAGTATTGAGAACGCTGGAGTGTAAATTTCAACGTAGGAATATGAGGAATCGGAGGGGGCTTTGTGTGGGGCGTAACTCGTCAATATTCAGTCTTATTTCGAGAAAAGTTTCCAGCGAAAAAAAAACCGAGCAAAAAATCAGATTCCTTAGTTATTTCTTGTTACGACAGATGCAGATTAGCGAGATGAGCACGTTTTTCCCTTTCAGTTTGATCTTTATGAAGCTATTTTGAAAAAAAAAGATTGGCCACTGTGAAGGGAAAAGAAAACTGTGTTGTTGCATGTGACACATGCTGTTGAAGACAGTGTTGATTTTTTTTGAAGTTTCCCAATCAAGAAGTCCACCGGTTCGGATTGAAGTATGCGTATGCTATTCATATATGCCCGTCACCAAGAAGAGACGCTTACGTGACAGTGTCTCTGAGCTTTCGTTCACAAGAGCTTCACAAGTGATAACAGAATTATCTGCCAAAATTTAACTTCAATTCGAGAAAAGATGCCAGTAAAACGTGTAGTAAATTTGCGGTTATCACCATCGGCAAAGAGCCTGACCATCGCATTGTCCAGAAGGGCAGCCAGAACACACAGCTCCAACTTGGTATACATTCTGGTTGACGATTGCGCCACTAAAAGCAATTTCTTGATTATTGATGTGGCTCTATTTTGTGCATGTGTTGTGCTTGTGTTATGACTTACCCAGGAGTGTACATGCAAGACACCGCATAAAATGAGCCGCAGTTCCTCGCAGCGCATCCTACTCGCTTGGTGCTCCACCAGGCCATCTATGAAATCGAACGTTACCACAGCAACCAAGGTTTGACTAAGCTTCTTGTCTGCCTGAGTTTACCTTAGCCCAATTCAGCACATTGCTCGCTCCGCGTTTGAATTCGCTCTGGTAGAACATCATGTTAGAACGCATGCCAAATCTTGCTAGCTGACTCCACCAACTTGCAATCGCCTTAAAGATTTCGTCTTCTATCACAGCAGAAGTATTCTTTTGGAAACCTACAAAAAGAACGGCTTGTTGTTGCGAAGCACGAGGATTGTTGAAAATAAACAAGTTTTGCTTGTGTCCTCCTAACGCATGAGCGGGCAACTCCGTTCTCCTGCAGGTATTAACTGCTTGCTGGGCGTAGGATTCCGCGTTGCAGTCGTATTTCTGAACAGGCAGTATTTCAGCCAACACGATGTTTCCTTCTTGAGAGTATGCGCTCTTTGTTCGCTATGGCGGAGGCACTGGTCTTCCTTAACATCGACTGTGGGTGGCTATCGACGTGCGACGATCACCAGAACCGTCTACCTCTACGAACGACACCCCTACAGTGTACGAGAAGTAGTAACAGCCGTGAAAAGCCAGAGATAAAGCACCTACCAAACGGTACATAAGCCTGGCGGGAGGGGCGATTCCCCACCCATTGCTAGTCTGCGTCTGTCCTCTCGCCAGGCTCCCCCTGAACAAAGTTGAAAGCAAGTGCCACACAACTTCTAGTTGTTTATTTCCACCTGAGTTCGTTGTGATGATGAAGAATAGTATTTCTCAACCCATTATTGAGGTTAGGGTTTCCACAGTTAGGTTCTAAATTTTGTTTGATTGAATTCCTGAAGTTAATGTAGGAAATATCTGTTGCTAACTAGGCCAAGGTCTTCTTGTTGACACTCTAGACGTTGTTACCGCTGGAGCTGCTGTGGTTCCTGCAGGTGCTGCCGATGACGCAGAAGGCGTTGCCGGTGAAGATGCTGGTGATGCTCCCCCTGCTGAAGTAGTTGGTACTGCCGTAGCTGGCGCCGAGTTATTGCCTCCCACTATTTGTGCCTTCAATGTCCCGGAAAGGGCTAGAAGTATCTGGAATTCTACCTTTGGCCATTTTGAACAAAGCAGTGAAACATCAAGACGAAAACTTACAAGAGAAATAGATTGGAGTGCTGCCATGTCGTGCCATGCTCGTTGAACATACTTCCATTTATATGGTCTTGGTGCACGATGCATTCAATTTCGACAATTGTCATTTCTATTGAGCGGCTTCGGCAAGTGAATGTACATTTCTAGCGTGCTGGCTTAATTGGATCTGTGATAATAAATAAAGTTTCGTGCTGGCCTTCATTTTCAATAACGTTCGACATTTGTTGCGTACAGAAGTGCACTGCATTGTACACCCACACATTCCAACACTCTCCATGAAAGAATTGTTTACTACAGCTGCTATTCTGAACGATTATCGTCCAATGTGCTCTTATCCATCATTCATTGTGAAATTGATACCCTACTGTATTGTGAGTGCGTGCACTCCAGCGTGATCAAGTCAAATTTGCATTTGTAGAGTGCCGTTATAAGAGTACGTAGTGCTTGAATACGAGTTGGCAGTGCACTTCGTCATTCGATTGTTATCAGAAACCTGTAAACGACACAAAAGTTCGCTGTGAGCTCGAGATCCTTCTGTGCTAGCATACCAGTAGAAGACATTGGTTCATCAGAACCTCTACGAGATTACAGATTGGGAGTGAATTTCAGGGTAAAATCTTTGATGAGAAATGAATATGAGAGATAAGGATGATTGTGCGAATTCACAAACAAAACCAGCTGCAGAAGAGCGGTCGACCCTCCAGAGGAGACCGTGTCCGCTCCTCACAATCTTGCGCAGCCATAATGGTTGATGCTACGACAGGGCAACATAGAGGGAACTTATACTAGGTGCTCGTGAGCGACGCGCATGCGTCCATATGATGAAAGGTAATAAAGATGGGGTGAGGAACCGTCATTGGATAGAATCACACCACGCCATGACAATAAAGACAAGCTCGGCAGAATATTTGTGGTTTTGCTGTACTTTTGCTAGAATCTCAATGTAATCCAGTGTAGTTCTCAGTACAGCGATCCGTCACAGTGCGCATTAGCTCGGTTCTCCAGCTTTTTCTTTTGTCTCAAGTTCAGAACTTCCGAGCACTAACACTTAGAAATATGTATTAACACAAATATGTGAGCCCGATCAATTTCAGTTTTGTGTCGTCAAGAGTGTTTCCAAATGTTTGTCGTCCATTCACTTGATACTGATTGTAGTTTTTTTTTCATATGTATCATTCTCTCTGGTGTGTGTTTCAACCGCATATTAAAAAACAGTTTGAGTGAAGATATAACACTACATAGAAGTTTGCTAATTATAACTGTCTCACATAAATATAACTCTGAAAAGAGCGTGCTCACCCGGTTGAGCACGCGGTCCCATGCGTCTCACCCTGCACGTCAACCGGTTGAGCACATTGCCGTGAAGGTGCTGAGCATGGATCCCGAAAGCTAGTAAGCGCCTATCAGCAAAGTAGTGATCGGAAACTTCATAGTGGAATAAGGTAAAAAAAATCCCTTTTAAAATTCGAATGCACGTCCTTCGGCTTATTGTTATCAAAACAAAATCGCTTGAAGATATCAAATTTTGTAAACGCTCGAAAATATAGGATTGCTTTATGCAGCTCTGATATGTTACAGAATGAGCGCATAAATCCTTGTCATTATAACGCAAAGCGTGACTGAAGTCTATTTTCGAATTCGGTGCAAGGATACCGGCTATTCCTACTGATAAGACACTCAATGTTTGCTCGTATTTCCAATTTCCATTATAGAAGATCCGTTGTTTTTTTTTCGGATTGCAGCATCTGCACTCTTGTGAGAATTTTTCTTCACTAAATAATGTTTTTAGTCATGTATGGTCTGTTTCAAACGTGACGATAGTTAACTAATCAAGCAGATTTCCTGATTCTCTTCTTACCCGTTCCAGTTTTTGTACGCTTTCCGAAGCTGTTCTTCCCTGTGGTGCCTCTCCGAGCTAGTGAAACAGGGTATGTACTGGAGAATTGATGTTCCAGGGCCCTAGGCTACCATAGTAAGCGGACACAAGCATAACTACATATGCATTGACATCTTCACAAGGACTGTAACTGAGGCAACAACACCGCTTGCACAGAAGATATTCCCATTCCAAATTTTCTCAAGGCTTTACTTTCTCACCATCTGAGAAAAATTCTCTGAATAAACATTTTCAAAGCGATGACGGAGTAGCGAACATTCACAGGGTGATATTATTGCATGGAATTTCATGGAACCCTACTGCTAACAAAATATACTAAATGTCTCGCTGTCGCAACTTCACCTCCTTAGCTGATGTTTGTCGCATTTTCCTGCGCAATTTATCGGCTCATCCGTACTTGTGATCATTTTTACGAGGCGTTTTCGACCATACCTTTCCTCATATTGGACGTGAGTCAAGTGCCCATTAAAACCCCACGCAACTTTAAATTCCGATAAAAAGTGGAGCTAAAAGATGTAACAGTTATTCGCGAGGAAGAACTAACGCGCCTGCACAACATTGCGTGCCGCGATTAGCACCACCAAACTGGAAAGACCAAAACACAAGAAAAGCAATTATAATCATTCACTGCACTGACTTTTCGTTTGTCGCTCACATCTCCCTCGATTTCAGAAGTGTCACTACTTGTTCTATCATTCATTGGTAAATTATGATCTCAGCCATAGTATTTGCTCAATAGTTATGCTTCTCTTCATCCTCCTTTTTTCCTTCTCTCTTCTTTTTTAATTTCTTTACATTTCCATTCGTTTATTCATTTAACAACTTATGAACCATTTACGACACGAATATGTAGATACGATTGAGAATTATCAACTTACTAATGCTCCTAGGGGCTGTATTTCTTTTTTTTTTCAAATTATGCAACACGTCTAGGAACCAGTAAGTGAACCAGTACAAACAGCTGTCAGTTCCATAAATGTGGAGGTTTATCTTCTCATACGAGCAAATTTTACAACTCGTTCTGTGCTCTTATTGACAGAGACCTGGTATGAACTTCAAGTGATTGTCACGCAATCGTCAAAACAGTACGATGCAATCGTCAAAACAACACGATGCTAAATTGGCGTAGAAGCTTTGCCTGAAATGTTTTTTGCTGTACTACTCGGAGATTTCAGACGGTTTGGTGTACTCAGCGACATCGAAAATTTTCAGGAATAGCCTATTGTGGGAGTTTCCGGCTACGTTGGAAATTTTCAAAGCGAGGTTGAATTTAAAAAAAGTTCCGATCAAGCGCTACCACCGCGCAATATTGAGAACCATCAACTTCGCCGTAACCACCAACATGTGAATTCGAACTTGGGATGAAAGGGGCTAAGGGTTTCACCTCGGTTTTTTTTCTCTATCAATTTGATTCAAGATGGGCGCGCATTTAAACGACGTAGCTAATGTTAGGCAATCATAGGTGCGAAGTAGGCGTGGCTCCGTGAGGAGGAGGGGAAAGGAAAGGGCCGCCGGTCACCAGGCCATCTCCCGCTCATCTGCTTGCTTGGCTCCGCCCTCGTCAACTTGTGGGCTCAACATCGTTCAGCTACCTGTTCTTGTTATCTACTATGCTCCACATTGAATCGCCACCAATGTAGGCTGGAACCTCGATTATGGAAGAATGAGAAAACGAACAAACCCTTAAAGAGGACGAATTGAGCATTATTAGGTTTCATTGCGATTGAAATTTTATAGCAGAGAAAGCTGGACAGAAGTGGTTATACCTCAATATAGCTTTAACTACAGCCGCAGGTTTGCCAAAAGGCCACGTGCTCTTTTCTCAATTTGATCTTGTTAAACCAATTTTCAATAAAGTGATGGTCCAATGCGAAGGGAAAAGAAGACTGTGGGATTGCAAGTGTGCCGAACATATTTTTGAAAATGGTGTTAATTCCTTGAAAAGTTTCCCAGCAATGACTTTTACCAATTTAGAATGACTGGCCGTTAGCGATTGTGTCAGACTATTCTCGTAACTTATGAAAATGGCATTTAGTGTATGGCGATGACGCATACAGTATATGAGGAACGAAATTACGAGTAAGGTATTGGTAGCACGGTCTGGTCATGACCATCTGTTTATCAAAACTGCGCTCATCGCCATCGGCAGAGCGCCTGAGCATCGCATTGACCAGAATGGCATCGAGAATTCACAGCTCTAACTTGGTATATATATATATATACTGGTCTACAATAGCGCCACTGAAACCGAATTCTCAGTTGATAACGATGTTCTACATTGTGCATGTGTCATGCGAGTGTTATGGCTCACCGAGGATTGGACATGATAGAGACCGCGTAAAATGAGCGGCAGTTCTTCACAGCGCATCCTACTAGCCTTCTACTCCACCAGGACATCTATGAGACCGAACGTTACTACAGTAACATTGGTGAAACGGAGCTTTTTGTCTACCACAGCATGCCTTACTCCAATTCAACACGTTACGATCTCCACCCGCTCTACTCGAGCATCATGTTGGACCGCATGCAAAATCTCGCTGGCTCACTCCACCAACACGAAATCGACTCAAAAAGTTTGACAGATATCTTCTCCTGAAAACTTTCATAAAGAAGGGCTCGTTATTGCGAGGTGTAAGGATTGTTGGAAATAAACAAGTTTTATTTGTGTCCTCCTGTCGCTTTTGAGTATTTCTAGTGAATGGAAGTTTCATACTCCGTAGCTGTCACTCCTTTTGGTGTAAGTGCTCTCTGGCGGAGGCAATGATCTTGGCAGACATCGATGGTGGCCATCGTCGGTTATCCATTATTCGCTGTGAATATTCACAGTATTGTGGGGGTATTCACTTTCACATATTGAAGGTAGGAGTACACGAGCAGCAGCTAGTCAAAATAGCCTGTTTGTAGTGAGCAGTTATTACATTACAAAGATCTGTGCACTTTCCTGTGTATCGAAAATCGCACGTTATTACCGTAAGTTGTGGTAGCCGGCAGGAAAAAATCAGCCTGGATGAGGAGTGGTGCTAAGCCGGATTACCACAGGAGGGCGCTGACAGGCTAGAACTCTGACGTTATTAGAAAATTTTAGGAGTTAGAGCCTCTCATGCGCATTTAATGGACACTGATCACTCGGGAAAAATGGGATCTCCGCCGTTTTGGGGACCCGGACGGAAAATAAAATTAATAGAAATATTAAATTATAATAGGGCGCGTGTGGCGCAATTGTAAGAGGCTGCGCAAGCACATGGTCGATGGTTCGATCCCGCCCGAGGCCAACCGAGCCTTCCATCCCTCCTGGGTCGGTAAATTGGTACCAGAGGAGTCTGGGAGGATGAAACACTGATTTTGTGTATCGGATGTCCCTGCAAATCACTGTATAGGGCACATACGCATTCATCGCCTCTACGATATTCAGATGAAATCGAATTCGTGGCGCATCCCATGTGACGGGATTGATTAATGGAGACCACTTCATCCTCCTTCATTAATTATAGTATTAAATAATTAAGAGAAATCCTCCTATATAAAGACTGGTAAGGGTCCAGATTTTTCTGGCGTCAGACCATGAGAGTCTTGTGAAATCTTTTGTGCAGTGCAGTGCATAGACAATGGTGGAGGGAGAGATGCGCAGACGTCATACGAAAAACTGATTTATGGAGCGAGATGAGACTAGATCTTCGCGGGACCCGCAATTTCGAAATCCTTGCAAGTGACTGTCCTACGCTAGCGGTCTTGCAGCCAACCGATGAGACAGAGCTAGCAAGGCTTTAAGGCCGCACATTATACGGAGCAGGATAGCCACTGCTCTTCACTCAAAACCAACTGTTGCACCACAGATCAGCATGAGCGAGATTCGTGTGCGGCCTGGGAGCTCTCCAGGCCCAGTGCAGCGGTAGTATCCGCCGCACGTTCCCGTCTCAGCATCCGTCCGAAAACTCTGAGCGATCCTGCAGCCACGGAAGAGATTCCAATTGTACACTCACATGCATAGAAAAAGTGCGTCATTACAGACCACTGTGATACTTCCTGTGATCGAGTATGTAATCATTCAAATTTTCTGGATAACTCCTAACTTCCTCCCATTGCTCTCGAGATTTACAAAGGGTAAGGACGCACGGACGATAGTTGTGCCAGGGGCAAATAGTGACAGATACCGTTATGTCGATGGAGTAGGGGTTGTACTGTGACTGAACGTTGCGGAAAAGCTAGGATACGGGTTCGCAGATGGAGGAGGGGTCTGACATGGCCCAGGTGTGAGGAACACCAGCATTCTGGTAAACTGAAGGGAGGATGGGTCTGCTGTGGCCTTAAAGTTGAGGGAACGCATGCATTCGGGTCTAACGAAAGGGGTCTTCTGAGGCCTAAAAGTTAAGGGAACTCCAAGATACGGGTACGCAGATGGAGGAGGGGGTGCGTTGTGGTCTGGAAATGTGGGGAACGCCAAGATACGGGTTCGCCGGCATAGGGGAGGTCCGCTGTGCCCCTGGTGCGAGGAACGCCAGAATATGGGCCTGTTGTAGCCAAAACTGTGAGAATGACAGGATACGGTTATGAAGATGGAAAGGTGGCTCAGTTGTTAAAAACGCCAGCATTCGGGTTCATCGAAGAGGGGTAAGTCTGCTTTGGCCTGAAAGTTAAGCGAACTCCAGGATATGAATTCCTGAGTGGTGGAGGGGATGTGATGTGGTCCAAAAATGTGGAGAACGCCAAAATACGGGTTCGCTGGTGTAGGAGAGGTCCGCTGTGCCCCAGGTGCGAGGAACGCCAAAATATGGGTCTGTTGTGGCCAAAACTTTGGGAATGCCAGGCTGCGGTTATGATGATGGAGTGAGGGTCCGCTGTAGACCGGGTATGAGGAACGAGAAGATACTGTTGACGGATGGAGGAGGGGTCCGTTGGCCCAATTGTGAGGAATAAAAGAATTCGAGTTCACGGGTGGAAGATGGGTCTGCTTTTCCCAAAAGTGCGGGAATCCCAGGGTCATGCCGATGGAATAGGGGTCCGCTGTGGCCCAGGTGTGAGGAACCCCAGCATTCTTGTCCACCGAAGGAGGGATGGGTCTGCTTGGGCCTGAAAATTGAGGGAACTCCAGGATACGGGTTCGTGGAGGGAGGAGGGGCTGCGCTGTGGTCTAAAAATGTAGGGAACGTCAATGTAGGGGTTCGCGGGTATAAGAGAGGTCCGCTGTGGTCCAGGTGCTAGGAACGCCAGGATGTGGGTCCGATGTCTGCTTAGTGTGTGGGAATGCCAGGATGCGGTTATGCCGATGGAGGAGAGGTCCACTTCGGCCCAGGTGTGAATAACAGTGTGAATAGCTCAAATGGCAGGAAACGCGCCTTAAAGGAAGATGTTCGTCCAACAACAATCTCAACTTGAATTACTTCGAGTTCTTAATGACACTGTGTCGGTTGCACCAAATAGTCGACAATTGCTAGATTCATATAAATGATAAGCACGCGCAGAGTTGTGGATGACTAGCCATGGTAGGTGACATTTAAGAAGTGCGGTGACAACAAAAGAGGGATGTATCATTGCATCGGAAAGTGAATTTACATGGTGATGTGTGATAAAGAGTGCTCGAGCAAGGCACATACAAGAAGTCCGGAGTTGGCTAGGCGGCCAGACTGGTAGAATACACGCAACTCATAAGGAGAATTTCGTACTCAAACTCAATTAATTAATATTTTCGCTTCTATTTCAATTTCCTATGGATTTTACAGGCGCGAAACTTTTGCACCTATCTCAAGTGGCCGCCCCACCCCACTTTCTAGCGACCCGTAGGGGCGCTAGTCATACTAAAAATACTAGTAAAAAATAGACAATTAAAAATTAAATAATGCAAGATTTTCATTTGTACTGCAAAGTAATTTTGAAATTTTGGCGACCCATTCTCGGTGGGGGGGGGGGGGTAGTGGGCGCCCCGCTACGTCCGACACTGCACTATGTATGTATGTACAGTACAAGTCAAAAAAAAAGAATGGAATGCAGCACTGTCATTTCGTGATCTCAGCGAACTTTTTGGCGAAAGAACAATCAACAAAGCCAGATTGAAAAATTATTTATTATTTTTTCGTAAAACACAGGCTTCATAGATGAAGAGATGAAGTGAGAAGAGATCGGCAATCGAAATTCGAGCACCGGGAAGTTTGAACGGGTGTAGAAGAATGCGAAAACTCGAAAACGAGCTGGCTGAACGCTTCAATGTGGTCCACTCGACCATCGCTTCTCCTCTCAGAAAAACTCCGAAAAGCATGAAAATTGGCTGAATTAGCTCCCACTAACTCTCAAACTGGATTTCTGCGGCGAAACTCTCGAACATTTTTACCTTTTTTTTTCTTCTGAAGGATTTGGTCAGTAGAGCCTCCCTCACTTCCAAGGCTGCCAAAAGTCCGTGGTCGTCAATATGTGATCGTAGAGCTCTACATTCATTCACTCTGTTCCATGCATTCAGTCTGTGAGGAGGAATGGAGAAACCCTGGTTGTGAAGTAGCTGTAGAGCTCACTGTACTGTGTAGAAACGCGCTGGTTGCTCAGAGCTTCCAAGACCGCTTCAGTCTCAACGGAGTCAAACGCTTTCTTCAGATCGATAAACGTGGAACAGAGGGGCATTTTGTACCCTCGCGATACTTCCATGAGTCTAGTGACAGTATGTGTGTAGTCGATCGTACTGAGTCCTTTTCGAGGCCCCTCATGCTCGCACGGCTGTCCTGCGTCTAGTGTCCTTTCGATCCTGTTTTGGATCACTCGCTTAAAAAGCTTGTAGACGACGATGAGAACTGGCGGTAGGTTCTTTAGATGTTCTAGTAGAATTCTGTCGGGACCCGGTGCTGTACGATTCCTCACCGACTTGATGGCATGTCGCACTTCAGAAGGGAGAACCGATGCGACAACATACCCATCCTCCTTAAGATGACATTGAAGGGGGTGGACGTGACTATCGAAGAGATCCGAGTAGAAGTCGTGGATGATCTTCTCCATTACCCGTCTCGAGGAAGAAATTGTTCCGTCTCGGCGACGGAAGGCGGACATCTTGGCCTTGCGGTTGGCGAAGTCTCGGCGGGCTTTGCGGATGCTTTTCCCTGTCTCTGCGGCTTCGGCCAACGCTGCTACTCGTCTCTCTTTGAGTTTTCGTTTGTCGCTTCTCTGCACCGTTTTTTTTTTCTCTGCAGCGAAAAAAAAATTGCAACAACTCAGTGATGAAAATTCGATCTTGCCATCACTGAACTGTTTCAGTTCATAGGATGAGGTAACAATAGTATTTTCCATGTTCGACTGTCTTTGAATCTTGGCATTATAACTTTCAACTTCCAACCTACAACTAGCTTACTAGAGCTGTTTTTGAACAAGACTGTCAACTTGCTTCATTCGTCCAACTGGGCTACGTTGCGAATTCGCCTTCGTCAGAGCCTGAAGTAGTCTATAGTAAAAAAGACCCGCCCTCCCAAATGCCTCGCCCTTATACAGACATCATTCAACCAGTGAACGAACCAAAAGCAATAATGGAACACTGGATGGGCCGTGCTGACCTCATGTGTCGCCGATGTTCCCACGACACAGACCTCTGATGGTGAGAAGGTACTCCCAATGGTCTTTATATGTGCAGTATCTTAAAGGCAGCACTCACGGAAATTTTTGTGTTGAAGATTTCGCGGTATATCGGGGTTTTTAGGGACGATGAACTCATTGACAACGATGACATAGCGTGAAACACGCGAAAAACACAGAAAAAGATGGCGGTATTTCATGTGTGTCCACAGCGCGGACGAGTGTTCCGTGATGGGTCCCGGCACGGAACCCTGCAAACGGTACGAATTTCATGGACACGCCCCCGCTGAAAAACATGCACACACCCTGTCAAAGCCGTTAGTTGGCGCGACGAAACCCTAATGTCCAGAGCGGCGTATATGTCCACGGCAGTATCTTCGCAGGTAGATGGCCATTCAAGGTGTTCGACTTACTGTTGCGATTGTCCAGCGGGCGGCTACATGGTAAGCGACTCATTCCAGAAGTGAAAATTTTCGTGAGTGCTGCCTTTAACAATCCGCCTAGATCAAAATCAAAAAAGCAAAGATTCTGATACAAGACTAACTTTTTTGTGATTGCGATGCGCTCATCCTTTCTATCAATTTTTGGACATTTGGCGGCAATCGAACACGCTTCCAATGTTTTACGCGCTATGATCTCGGGATGACAAAATCATGACTCCAATTCCAATGACAAAGTTTTCGTGGCGTAGTCTGCGATGTGCTACCTTTGGGGTAGAAGGTCTTGATCTGTTAAGCCCATCCAAATGTTCTTTTATCCAGGTGTAAAGCTATTTGATCTAGGCGGTAAGGTACTGCACATATAAAGATCATTGGGAGCACAGTCTCACCATTAGCGGTCTGTGTCGTGACAACATCGGCGACACTTGAGGTCAGCACTGCCCAGCCAGTTTTCCATTATTGTTTTTGGTTTGTTCACTGATTGACTGATGTTTGCATAAGCACGAGGCATTTGGGAGGGTGGGCAGAGACCACCATATTGTTTGTCTATCCGGATATCACTTTCATAAGGAAATACGAGGACCACGACGATCCACTCGTGAGTGCGTCCAGAACTTGATTCTTTCGGAGTGGAAACCACAGAATGACTTGCTAGGTAAAGCGATTCATTTCATAAAAACTGAAGATGACAACACATAGCATCGAAGTTTAACGGCGAATACTGTAGTTTTCTTAGTTTCTCAACCAAGAACATCAGTCTTCGAAATATTTCTGTTTTTTTTTGAGAGGTGATCATTCTTTTCAGTAAGAGTCCCATTATATTCATATGTCGATAAGGTATTAGTTTGTCTTGGTCTACCAGTAGCGTAAGCAGGCAGCAGAAGATAGACGAGGTGGGGGAAGACTAAGGTCTCCGCCATTCAACATGATGAACGATTTTGCTTCAGAGGTGGGCAGGAGGAAACGAGCGGCTTGCGGAGCTTGCATTAGCATCGAGGACGTAGTGAAGAAGACGGAGAACGCCAAGCTCTGTGCAGACACAACGGCTCTCCCTGCTTTGACGTACGCCTCAGAAACCTGGGCGCTGCGCAAGCAGGATGAGAAAGCGGTCAGCATTGTCGAACGCTCTACCGAGAGGGTGATGCTAGGAATAACTCGCCTCACTTAAGTGAGGGCATGGAGACAGTAGAGTTACCTTTGTTATATGCATCTTTGTTATTACCATTTAGATGGTGCCAAAGAAATGACGGTTTGTGCTGATCCTATTCCTTCCCACAGCATCAATGAACGACAACTTCGGCAAGCCATAAAATATAAAATCCATTCAAATAGCAGGGTCCATCGCTCTCATTTTTTAATACAATATCGACATAATCTTGATTTTGGCCCTCATTATTACCTCTGCTATTACTATAACTTTGTACATACAGCTACTGCTATTCAGATTCTTATTTACAAGTACGAAAGTTAAGACACAGTCGAGTTACCTCTGTTATGTGCATCTTTGTTACTACCATTTAGATGGTGCGAAAGAAATGACGGTTTGTGCTGATCCTATTCCTTCCCACAACATCAATGAAAGACAACTTCGACAAGCCATAAAATATAAAATCCATTCAAATAGCAGGGCCCATCGCTTATCGTATGAGCCAGTCTCTAACGCTGTGGGCCCAGTATAGACGGAACAGTCAAGCGTGGAACAAAGAAAACCTTGTTTTACATCGTCACGTTTCATGAATTTTTTTAGTGTGAATAAGAGATTCCGGAGCCGAGGACGCTGGCAGCCACATGGCATGTTTCCCGAAGGATTAGATGATTGCTGATCCGTCTCACAGCAATGCTGTTGAAACTTAGGCCAGCTCATAGAAACATATCTAGGGATTGAAAGGCATCTGATCTTCCCGTGCATTTTTTCTACCACACCTTTCTCGGATTATTCGCGCAAATAACTCCGTGGGAAAGCATCCTGGAAAAAACCATTGAACAAGAATCTTGGAAAGGGCAAGGAAAATGCCTTGCAGAATGTCCATTCACGTGTGTCCACTTGCGCCAGAGCTCAACTATGAAGAACGTCCCCGTCACTAGCAAAAAAGGTGTGTTGGACTGTACTGCTCGTAGTGTTGGAAGCGAGGTCTCTGGACATTTTAAAATTGGAGCTACTAACTGCTGTGGCAGTGCTTTATTGCTATAGAAAGAAAGCTACGCAGGAATCCTTTTCACATCTGATTGCCAAGCTCGGGAATTGGCTTTGCATTGCTTTCGACCGATAAATGGTGAATGTAGTCAGTTAGGTATTGTCTGCTACTGCTCTGAACTTTTTGCCCAAATCATTGAATCCGCAGCACACCCGAGGTGGGGAGTCGGTTCGCCACCACAAGCATGTGCGGATCCACCGCGGATGTATTACAGGCCCACCGCGGACATGTGCGGGCATAGCACGAGAGTGACGTCACTCCCGTCTGTCCACCGCGGGCACGTGATTTATCGCGAGCTACCGTGGATTCACCGTGGATCGACCTCATACCGCGGATCAACCTCGAGCAGAGAGTTCAGAGTAAGAACAGCTCAGTTCTTCACACTTCATTTATTACTATATTTGATTATCTATAGCGCTTTATTATAGTAGGTCATCCTGTCATTCATTCATTCATTCATTCATTCATTCATTCATTCATTCATTCATTCATTCATTCACTCATACATTCACTCATTTATTCACTCACTCATTCATTTTTTCACTCATTACGTTTTCTATAGAAATGCGTGAGAGTTGAAAGAATACAAAGAAAGATTCTACAGAATTACGCATATCCTGATCATATATGGCTCGAGTAGTTCTTTGCAGGCATGATACTCACAGAAATTTTCACTTCTGAAATGAGTCGTTTACCATGTAGCCGGCCCTGGACAGTCGCAACAGTAGGTTGAACATCTTGAATGGCCGCCTACCAGCGAAGATACTGCCGTGGACACATCTGCCGCTCCGAACATTAGGGTTCCGTCGCGCCGACTAACGCCGTTGAAAGGGTGTGCGTATGTGGTTCAGTGGGGGCTTGTTTATGAAATTCGTACCATTCGCAGGGTTTGGTGGCGGAACCGATCATGGAACACTCGTCCGCGCTGTGGACACATATGAAATACCGCTATCATTTCCTATGTTTTACGCTACTTCATTGTTGTCAATGATCGTCCCTAGACACCCCGATATACGCCAAAAATTTCCGTGAGTGCTGCCTCTGAATTGGCGGAAACTCAGACAATGGAGCGGGCTGACCGCGGCACCATAAAATGCGGAACGGGCGGACAGCGCACTGCAGTCTGGCTGACCGCGGTCCTTACCCGGAAGTTTGGCTGACCACGGCCCTTTGCCAAAAATTTGACTGACCGCGGCCCTTCGTCGAAAATTTGGCTGGCCGCGATACTGTCCGCGGTCAGCCAAATTTGGTCCGTAGGATCCGCACAATGTACGATGCAACTTTTATGAACATACTGACAGTGACGTGTGGGATGTATATGACAGTCTTTCTCTGAGACTAGATCAGAAAGCATCTCAAAAATCTCAAAAATGGATCACACATCCATTTTTTGATGAAGCAGTGGATCCTACCGCAATTTGCGTGGATTGGATGCCACTTCCTAGATATTTTTGGAGTGAAGCTCTCAATAAGAGAGCTTAGCCATTAACTTAGTGCACCTGGTGAACGGCCACAAAAGAGAAAACCTTCAAGCACCTAATCCTATTATATTAAAAGATTTGGTCGCTAACGCCCGAAAACGGTTCTGTTACTGCGCGTCGACTCTTAGCGCATTGTCGATACGCGGTGTTGTGACGAGTCTTTTGAAAAAGGGGCCCCTGGCTTAAATTTCCACATTGTGCGCTTTTTTCGTCCTAGATCTTTATCTTCCTTGTTATAGGGTGGAACTTCCCTGAGGGCCGGCGTAGGTTTTAGGCTGCTTTGCACCTGGGGTTATCGATTCGTTTATCGATTATATATTTTTCGCTAATTTTGCCTCAGGGACGGTGAAGACATGGCTGCTGGGGCATGTCAATACGCTGAACACGAAAATGACAACCGTTTCGTACGGCACTATCGATTTATCGAATTTATTGATTTTTCGCTAATTTTGCCCCGGGCGCGGTGAAGACATGGCTACTGGGGAATATCAATACGCTGAACACGAATATGACAACCGTTTCGTATGGCACTATCGATTTATCGAATTTATTGGTTTTTTGGTATTAATGCTCACAGGTCAATGAAACCGTGTCTTCTGGGATTTCCGAAACTTTCAGCGTAAATATGGGAAGCATTTTAGAAAAATTTACCAGCCAAACAACTTTACCTTACTTTTGAGGGAAGGGGACGGAATGAAGAAGTGTCATTTAGGCTGATCACTAAGTGATGAATATCTCGATAGGTTTCTTTTGGCTCAACAAATGTTTTCATCAGATTCAAATAGCCGGGAGAAATAGAGGACCCGAGCAAAGCCGGGTACACCGTCTAGTAATAAATATTCAAAAAATAATGATGAAACTAAACAACTGGATTTAAAGAATCAAACAGATATAAGATTTTTTAAATTCAGCAAGCCATTCTCAGGGGGGAGGGGGCTCCCTGTAAATCCTATTTGGAGCTCAATAATCCTAACAATGTCGATTTACGTTTCAACAAAATCCTAGCACATGGTTTTGTTTCCTGTCATGGTTTTGAAACGAAGTGGTAGCGGTGTTCCCATCGGTTGGGGTTTTTCCTTGATTTGGACTGGGCCAGTGTTAAACATGCGCCGGTCTCAGGTAAAGAGACACACGGGTCCATTGGTCGGGATTTCCCCTTGGGTCCAGCTAGCTGGGCCAGTGGTAAAGTAGCGCTGGTCCCATGTAAGGTGCACACGGGTGCATTCGTCAGGACTTTCCCTTGGGTTCGACTGTGCCAGTGGTAAACATGTGCCCTTCTCAGGTAAAGGGGCACATGGGTCCGTTGGTCAGAATTTTTCCGCCAGTGGTAAACAGTTGCTGGTCTCTGGTAAAGAGGCACATGGGTTGCCATGGTCAGCATTTTCCCTTGAGTTTGACTAGGCCAGTGGTAAACAGGTGCTGGTCTCAGGTAAAGGGGCACACGGGTCCGTTGGTCAGAACTTTCCCGCCAGCGCAAACAGGTGCTGGTCTGTGGTAAAGGGGCACACGGGTCGCTCGTCAGCACTTTGCCTTCGGTTCGACTGGGCTAAAGGTAAAAAGGCGCCGGTCTCAGGTAAAGGGGCACATGGGTCGTTGGTCAGCGTTTTCTCTTGGGTTTGACTGGGCCAGTTGTAAACAGGCGTTGGTCTCAGGTTCAGGGGCACACGAGTCCGTTGCTCAGAATTTTTTTGGGATTGACTGGGCCAGTGGTAAAGTAGCGCTGGTCCCCTCTAAGCTGCGCACGGGTTCGTTGGTCAGGATTCTCCCTTGACTGCGATTCTGTCAGCAGCAAAATTGCGGCGGGCTCAGATAAAAGGGCACACTTGTTGCGCCAGTCTCAGGTAAAGGGGCACACGCGTCGCGCCGGTCTCAGGTAAAGGGGCACAAGGGGCCGTTGGTCAGAATTTTTCTTTGGTTTCGACTGGGCCAGTGGTAAAGTAGCGCTGGTCCCATCTAAGCTGCACACAGGTCCGTTGGTCAGGATTTTCCCTTGACTGCGACGCTGTCAGCAGTAAAGTTGCGCCGGTCCAAGGTAAAGGGGCACACGTGTCGCGGCGGCCTCAGGTGAAGGGGCACACGTGTCCACTGGTCGGTATTTTCCGTTGGGTTCGACTGGGCCAGTAGTGAAGTGGCGAGGTCTGTTGGTCGGGATTTTCCCTTGAATTCGGCTGGCTGGCTCAGTGGCAAAGCGGTGTTGCCTTCAGGCAAAAGGGAGACGTGTTCGTTGGTCGTCAAAAAATGAAGGTCGTGGTCGTAAAAAATTTCAATCAGTCAATTTTGGCATTGTGTGACAGGCTG
This sequence comes from Ancylostoma caninum, assembly GCA_037903475.1. Classification (NCBI taxonomy): domain Eukaryota; kingdom Metazoa; phylum Nematoda; class Chromadorea; order Rhabditida; family Ancylostomatidae; genus Ancylostoma; species Ancylostoma caninum. Next base: position 5,889 of record JBAJFG010000176.1, on the reverse strand, counting down.
TTTGCCACTGTTTATGTAGTTTGAGCTTCTCAAAATCTAGTTTTATTCAGACAGGCGTTGAGACTGAATGAAGTGCTTAATTAGGTTTGTTTGCAGACAGTCTACTCGAACTCTAATACCAACACTGATAGAATGCGGTGAAACTTTGAGCCAAGGAACTCACGGGGCCGCTATCTCGCGCAAAAGCCTAGACAATAATTTGCGCACCCACTAAATGTATCTCGCCAATCCCTGGATTACCTCCCTTCCCAGAAACTGATATAAAAGCCTGGACAATAAATTGCGCACCCACCCAATGTATCTCGCCAACCTCGTGGATTGCCCCTTTCCAGAAGCTCAGGCAAAAACCTAGACAATAATTTGCGCACCCACCTCATGTATCCCGCCAACCCTGTGGATTGACTCCCTTTCTAGAAGCTTAGGCAAAAGCCCAGACAATAATTCGCGCACTCATCCCACGTATACCGCTAACATCTTGGATTACCTCCCTTTCCAGAAGCTTTGGCAAAAGCCTAGACAGTAACTTGCGCACTCACCCAATGTATCCCGCCAACCTCGTGGACTACCTCCCTTTCCAGAAACTCAGGCAAGAGCCTAGATAATAATTTACGCACTCATCCCACGTATCCCGCCAACACCTTTGATTACCTTCCTCCCCAGAAGCTTAGGCATAAACCTAGACAGTAACTCGCGCACCCACCCCATGTGTCCCGCCAACCGCCAACCCCATGGACTATTTCCCGTTCAGATCAGGTAAAAGCCCAGACAATAATTTGCGCACCCACCCCATGTATCTCGCCAACCTCGTGGATACCTCGCTTTCCAGAAGCTTTGGCCAACACCCAGACGGTAACTTGCGCACTCACCCAATGTATCTCGCCGACCCTGTGGACCACCTCCCTTACTAGAAACTCAGGCAAAAGTCTAGAAAATAACTTACGCACCCACCTCATGCATCCCGTTTACCTTGTGGATTACCTCCCGTTCCAGAAACTCAGGCAAAAGCCTAGACAATAATTCACGCACCCATCCCAGTATCCCACCAATCTCATGGAGCATCTTCGATTCCTGAGCTTAAGCGAAAAATAACCAATAACTTATGCTCCTACTCATTTATCCCATCAACCCTGTTGATCATCTCTCTTCCCTAGGTCACGTGAATTTGAATAGTCAGCGAATTCAGTTCATTGCTTTGTAATTTCTCAATCACTTTCTTAATCATCACTTGGAACTTTTTTGGTTTAGTATAAATGAGCCACGTCGTGTCGGTGAATATCGATGAGGAATGGCAAAGGTGATTGTTGGAAATAGGCGCTCGTGATGCTTATTCTCTTCTCACAACAATGTTTTCTTTCAGTTTTTGTTCAAAACTTTGGAAAAGTATAAAGTTTACAGAATAAGTTCGGTTTGAATTAGAAGGATGGGATAGTCACATACAGTGGTAATGCTGAGGGTGCGTGTATGATTGGCTTACTGATTTATTGACTGAGTGATTTGTACAATACAAAATCAGTTGTGTTCTGTATTTCACGCGGTCCTTGGTATGCTCGCTGCTCGCGAAAGACAGAGGTGGAAAGAACAAAACAACTTGATCCACGGATTCTGTCAGTTATCTTCTCTCATTCGCTACGCTACGTGTTCTTTTTGGACTGAATAATGTTATAGCTATACATATACAGTTGTGAAATAGTGTAGCTCGAGTTGAGGACGTGAATCTCACACAACCTGTTGGCGCGCACGAAAAACCACACCGGGCTAGTACTTTCACACTTTGGAAATTAGCACAGTAACGTGGCTTACGGGGCCACTAGTCTGAAGAATACGAATGAATCCTGGTGGTTTTGGCCTTTCTATTTTTCAGAACGGTTTGTGCTGCGCCATTTCCAGATATGAAAGGGGAAGTTTCTTGTCTGATGTTGAATTTGATACCTAAAATGTCATCCACACATCATCAGCAACTATTACTGCCGTTATCAGCACGCCACGACGTCACTTCGACGGGCTGACCGCGCACAGAAATCTGGCCGACCGCGCTTAATTATTTGGCTGACCGCGGAGTTGGCTACTGTCCGCCAAATATTGGTGCCGCGGTCAGCCCGTTCCACTGTCTGAAAAGATGGTGAAGTTATGATATCACTCTGCTGCTATAGTCCTTGAGGACTGTAGAACCCTGCATCGCCGTCGCTGGCGACTGTGAGGCCGGTGCGTATCGAGTGTGGGCGACTGCCAGTGTTGGCGAGTGTTGCCAGTGTTGGTGGCGTCAGTGCCTATCAATTGTGAGTGGTCGCCAACATTGTACTCCTCGAGGAGTATAGCGGTTACCTGATTGGCAGGGTCAGACATAACAATAGGAAACCGAGCCTCAATACGCTCAGCATTTTCAAGGAAGAAGACACTAAAGAAACAAATTAAAACGCCCAAAATTGGAACTAAAACAACCTTGAAGTCCGAATTGTTTTATGTTGAACTGCATACTAGATCAGTAGTCAGTTTATTTGAAACGGCCTACTTTCCGGAGCTATCTTCTTCAGGGCCTGAAATGGGTTAACACCTTCGCGACAATGTGCTCAACCGGTTGACACGCATGGTGCGATGCTGCGACGCGCAGGACCACGTGCTCAACCGGGTGAGCACGCTCTTTTCAGAGTTATATTTCTGTGAAGCAGTCATAATTAGCAAACTTCTATGTAGTGTTATACTAACAAATATTCAAGCTTTCTATATATGCACTGGCAGAACAGATCTTTACTCGATCTTTTTTGATTTGATTTATTTATTATCGGTTACAAGTGCTGACAATATAAGAACAACTAAATGAGGAACGACGCCGATATTTGGTACAGTAAGAACATAAAACCGTTCGAGGGAGAATAGTACAGTACATGTGGGAACTTGGTGAGATAACTAATCAGTGTAGAGAGTGTGAGGGCAGGAGTGAGGAGGGGGGAGGGAATTTCGTGGATCTCGGGGGCGAGGAGGAGCGGTGGCCGCCAACACCGCAAGTCCGTCAGAGGAGTATATCGGTGCTCCAGATACCAACTTAGTAGGTTCGTCAACCTCGCCGGTGACCACAGTATCATCCATTCGATCGTGAGAGGTATTGGGGTATTGGGTTAATTAAATTTGTGAACACACAGAAAACGTAAATAATTAGGACATTAAATGCACTAGTTCAAGGCATAGTACATTAGCAATACAATCTAATGGAGTAGGAGGAACAATAGGTGTAACAGTAGGATGATAGAGAGAACATAAGAGATGTGAATTAATGTGAAAGTCGGTTATGAGTGTCCCCTGCTGAAATTAGTCATGAATTGCCTTGACAACTCGATTAGTTATAATGTGTGTCTCAATAAAACCCCCTATCTTTGGATAGCTCCTTTAGCTTTCTGACAAACACTGAGTTAGAGGATGATAACACTACAAAAGACGGAAGCCCTTTCCACACTCTGCAGCTTCTTGCCAGAAAAGAGTCATGAAATTGCCGAGTATGTGCTGTCTGTGTGCTGATTCTAAATTGATGTCCTCTGGTCCTACTGGTAAAGTAAGAAAAAGTTATAAGCAAGCTACGGTCAACATCTAATTCCTCGAATACTATTTTGTATAATAGGGATTTGTCATAGATGATGCGCCTCAAATATAACGAAGAAGAGGACAGAATGGAAAGTCTCTCCCGATAAGGAACTTGGAACAGACCCGCTCTGGCAAATATCCGCCTTGTAAAAGATTTTTGAACGTTCTCATTCTGATCAATCGCACACTGTTTGGAAGGACACCACAGCGGGGTACAATACTCGAGGATCGGTCTAACATACACTTTGAAAAGTTTGAATAACGTGCTTATCTTGCGCGTGTGGAATGCTTTGAGAATATAGTTGGATTTCTTAGAAGCCATTTGAATGATTTTCCCAATGTATTCATCAAAGCAAAGGTTGCTAGAATAGGTAAAACCCAGGTCACATATAGAGTGAGACAAGGTAAGTTTACTGCCTCCTAGGAAGAAACTACAACAATTGGGATGGTGAGACCCAATGAGCATGATTGTGGTTTTCTCACGAGAAATGTCCATATGCCACCTTGTGGACCAGTCTCACACCTCATCCACTGCTTGCTGAATGAGTTGGTAAGCGTTAGATGAAAAGATCTTGCAATCGTCCGCATAAATAGAGCACTGGACACCAGGGGGGAGACATTCGGGAAGATCATTAATGTAGAGAAGAACCAGGAGGGGACCCAGGCATGTCCCCTGAGGTACACCACTGGGAGTGGGGTAAACACTAGAAAATTCTCCATTGACACTGACTTTTTGGTGACGATCACTCAAAAATGATTTTAGGAAACGAAGCAAGCATCCGCTAACACCATAGGAACGAAGTTTGACAAAAAGAAGGTTGAGTGGAACGGAGTCAAAAGCTTTCTTATAGTCTATATAGCAAGCTGTTACATATCCATTGGAATCCAGTGCTCTTTGCCAAAAAGGAATAGACGAAATCAAGGCGGTAACAGTAGACTTTTTCGGCAAGAACCCATGCTGAGCACTGGTTATGAGATTATTAGCTCTAAGGTAGTGGTGAAGATGCCTACATACTATTCGTTCTAGCACTTTGCTTGTGCATGACGTGAGGCAAACAGGTCTATAATTTTCAACATTGGCTCTACTACCATTTTTGAAAATCGGTTTCACGAAAGCACGGCGCCATATGGAGGGTACTTCACCATGAAGAAGAAACCAGTTAAAAAGTAAAGTTAGAACTGGAGTTAAGCCAAGCGCTGCCTTTTTGAGAAATATGTAAGGAAGATTATCCGGTGATGACGATCTGTGAGGAGGTAAATGTGAGAGAGTATTGTAGACTTCCTGGCTCGTAATTTCTATGCAATCAATTTTTGCAGAAGTAAGAGGAGGACCGCATTGATCACTGTCAAACGGTGCTCTGCAGACAGATTTGAAGAACTTGGCAAATGTTTCTGCTTTTTCGGCCTCCGACTCACAGTAGCCACCATCTGATTTCAGACTAGATCCTATGTTTCCAGATGTCTTCAGCCGTTTATTGACGAAACCATAAAACTTTTTTGGGTTACCGCAAAATGCAATTTTATCTTCTCGAAACAGATCAAACTTTGCTACCTCGCGTTTGAGCTTTCTGGATAGGCGAATGTATTTCAGAATGCCGATTCTTTGACGTGCTCGGTAGTACGCTCGAACCTTTGCCTCGATTGCGGATTTTACTGGGATATTGCGGTCCCTGACTGCGTATTATTTTGGTGGGTACGAATCGATTAATTAAATCAAGACAATGGGTGATGAGCACTTGATAGCACTCATCTGCAGAGCTGCAGTTCGAGATTAGTTCACGCCAGTGGATACTTAACAAGTTCTCACAGATTGCTGCGTAGTTTCCGTGCTCATAGTCCAAGAGTTGGCAGATATTCCTTCTATTCCTCCCATTGCAGTTGAACTTGAAGGCAATGGCACAGTGATCGGAGGTGGAAAAAGGAGAAGGGACATTGACCTGTTCAATCGTGTTCTTATTATTTGTCAGAAGAAGATCTAAGATGTTCTCCCCATGAGTGGGGTCTAATACCAACTGTGCTAACGAGTACTCGGTACATAGTTCAAGAAAAGCTCTGGTGGAGGGAGAAGCATATCTTTCAATTCCACATTCATCAGTTCAATTTGTATTAGGAAAATTAAAATCACCTGCTGATAAGTAATTTGTGGCGGCGTCAAAATGTTCGCGTATGGTTTTCAAGGATTCTAAGAAGGCAGTTAAAGAGCAAGACGGGCTGCGGTAGAGGAGAATAATTCGAATAAAACGATCTCCCGTGTTCACATTGATTACTAGGCTCTGAGTGTAGGGTGAGAAGTTCCTAGAGAGAAGCAAATGGTGA